>PVKP010022139.1:0-38110 GCA_004027715.1 Plecturocebus donacophilus | reverse complement strand
CTTCTCTCTGGCTGCCCTTAGCATTTTCTCCTTCATTTCAACCCTGGTGAATCTGACGATTATGTGCCTTGGGGTTGCTCTTCTTGAGGAATATCTTTGTGGTGTTCTCTGTATTTCCTGGACTTGAATATTGGCCTGCCTTGCTAGGTTGGAGAAGTTTTCCTGGATGATATCCTGAAGAGTATTTTCCAGCTTGGATTCATTCTCTTCGTCACATTCAGGTACACCTATCAAACCTACATTAGGTCTTTCACATAGTCCTATATTTCTTGGAGACTTTGTTCATTCAATTTTACCCTTTTTTCTCTAATCTTGCCTTCTCATTTTATTTCACTGAGTCAATCTTCGACCTCTAATATCCTTTCTTCTGCTTGGTCAATTCGGCTGTTGAAACTTGTGTATGCTTCGTGAAGTTCTTGTGTTGTGTTTTTCAGCTCCATCAATTCGCTTATATTCCTAAGTTGTCCATTCTCATTAGCATTTCGTTAAATCTTCTTTCAAGGTTCTTAGTTTCTTTGCATTGGGTTAGAACATGTTCTTTTAGCTCACAGAAGTTTCTTATTATCCACCTTTAGAAGAACTCATTGTCTCAGCCCAAAATTTCCTGAAACTTATAAGCAACTTCAGCAAAGTCTCAGGATATAAAATCAGTGTGCAGAAGTCATAACTATTCCTATACACCTATAGCAGACTTAAAGAGAGCCAAATCAAGAGCAAACTCCCATTCACAATTGCTACAAAGAGAATAAAATACCTAGGAATACAACTAACAAAGGATGTAAAGGACCTCTTCAAGGAGAACTGCAAACCACTGCTCAAGGAAGTAAGAGCAGACACAAACAGATGGAAAAACATTCCATGTTCATGGTAAGAATCAGTCACGAAAATGACCATACTGCCTAAAGTAATTTATAGATTCAATGCTATCCTCATCGTTACCTATGACCCTCTACACAGAACTGAAAAAAACCACCTTAAATTTCATATGAAACCAAAAGAGAGATCACATAGCCAAGACAATCCTAAGCGAAAAAGAACAAAGCTAGAGGCATCACGTTACCTGACTTCAAAATATACAACAAGACTACAGGAATGAAAACAGCATGCTACTGGTACCAAACCAGAGATATAGACCAATGGAACAGAACAGAGGCCTCGGCAGCAATGCCACACATCTACAACCACCTGGTCTTTGACAGACCTGACAAAAACAAGCAATGGGAAAAGGATTCCCTGTTTAATAAATGGTGTTGGGAAAACTGGCTAGCTGTGTGCAGAAAACAGAAACTGGACCCCTTCCTGATACCACACTAAAATTAACTCCAGATGGATTAAAAACTTAAACATAAGACCTAACACCATAAAAACCCTAGAAGAAAATCTAAGCAAAACCATTCAGGTCATAGGCATAGGCAAGGACTTCATGACTGAAACACCAAAAGCATTGGCAACAAAAACCAAAATAGACAAATGGGATCTAATTAAACTCCAGAGTTTCTGTACAGCAAAAGAAATAATTATTAGAGTGAATTGGCAGCTAACAGAATGGGAAAAAATTTTTGCAATCTATCCATCTGACAAAGGGCTAATATCCAGAATCTACAAAGAACTAATACAGATTTACAAGAAAAAAAACAAACAAACACATTCAAAAGTGAGTGAAGGATATGAATAGACACTTTTCAAAAGAAGATATTTATGTGGTCAACAGACATATGAAAAAATGCTCATCATCACTGGTCATTAGAGAAATGCAAATCAAAGCCACATTGAGATATCATCTCACACCAGTTAGAATGGCGATCATTAAAAAATCTGGAGACAACAGAAGCTGGAGAGGATGTGGAGAAATAGGAATACTCCTACACAGTTGGTGGGAGTGTAAATTATTTCAACCATTTTGGAAATAGTGTGGTGATTCCTCAAGGACCTAAAAACAGAAATTCCATTTGACCAAGCAATCCCAATACTGGGTATATACCCAAAGGATTATAAATCGTTCTATTATAAAGACATATGCACATGTACATTCACTGCAGTGCCGTTTACAACAGCAAAGACCTGGAACCAACCCAAATGCCCATCAATGATAGACTGGACAAGGAAATGTGGCACATATACACCATGGAATACTATGCAGCCATAGAAAACAATGAGTTCGTGTCCTTTGTAAGGACATGGATGAATCTGGAAACCGTAATTCTCAGCAAACTGACACAAGAACAGAAAATCAAATGCCACATGTTCTCACTCATGGGCAGGTGTTGAACAATGAGAATACATGGACACAGTGAGGGGAGCATCACATGCTGGGGTCTTTTGTGGGGGGAATAAGAGAGGGACAGCAGAGGGTAGGGAGGTTGGGGAGGGACAACATGGGGAGAAATGCCAGATATAGATGACAGGGGCATGGAGGCAGCAAACCACACTGCCATGTATGTACCTATGCAACAATCCTTCATGATCTGCACATGTACCCCAGAACTCAAAGTGCAATATCATATATATATATATATATATATATATATATATATACACACACACATACGTGTATATATATATACATATATATACGTAAATATATATATAGAGAGAGAGAGAGAGAACACAGTTAAATGTTATTTTCAAAGAAGTATAATTGTCATATTAAAATAAAATACTCAGAGAAAACATAAATAATTGCCACTATGGATTCTAACTTAAGGGGATACTAAAGGGTGTTTTACAAGTGAAAAGAAAATGAACCCACAAATAAACAAGAAAAGGATGAATATTATTCTGAAAATATAAATACACCTTGTCTTTATTAACAACAATTGTAATTATATCATGTCAGATTTGAAATATACATAGAATTAAACTTTTAATGTATGAGTGGTTCATAAGTTTTAAAGGATTAATGAGGTAAAGAGTGTTAAAGTTCTTCATTACCTGGTAAGATATCAAGACAAGTAATTAATAGTAGACTTTCTAAGTTAAGAATGTATATTATAACAATAATCACAAAAAGAAGATGTAATAAGCATTTATAAGTTCTACAATAAATTTGAAAATTAAAATTAAAAAATCCAAAAGAAACAAGAAAAGATAATAAAGATAGACAACAATGAGAAAATAGACAATAAAATTATAAATTTAAAACAAAACGAAATAGTAATTGCATTAAATATAAGTGGACTAAATATATTGAGATGCCAATATATAAGTGGATTAAATATAAGTCTTTTGCTGAAAAAACAAAAATTGAGAAGCCAGAAGAGTTAGATGTAAGGAAACAGAAATATACTCCGAAAACAATAATCTGTAAAAATTGGTATAGCTATTATATCATATAAACTAGAAAGAAATGAAAGTAGTATCAGATGTAATTATGAGTCTTTTTTGCTTTGTTTTGTTGTTTTGTTTTGAGATGGAGTCTTGCTCTGCTGCCCAGGCTAGAGTAAAGTGGCACATGTTGGCTCACTGCAACCTCTGCCTCTGGGTTCAAGTGTTTATCCTGTCTCAGCCTCCTGAGTAGCTGAGATTACAGGCATATGCCACCACACCAGGCTAAATTTTTTATTTTTAGTAGAGACAGGGTTTCACCATATTGGCCAGGCTGGTCTTGAACTCCTGACATCGGGATCCACCTTCCTCGGCCTCCCAAAATGCTAGGATTATAGGCATGAGCCACTGAGCGTGGCCAAGATGCCATTTTATAATGTCAAAAAGTCAATCTATGAAGAATATATAACAATATTAAATTTGATACCTCTAAAAGTAAATCATCAAATTATATCATACAAAAACATACAGAGCCGCAAGGAGAAATAACAAATTTACATAACAGTGGAAGAGTGTAGTATACCTCTTTCACTAAACATTATAACAGATCAAAAATCAGTAAGAATGTATAAAATGTGAATAATACCCTAACAAATACGTTTTCATTCACCTATGTAGAATATTTGATCCAATGGCAAAATGTATCATTTTTTTTCCAATGGCATATGAGGCATTTGTAAATTAACAAAATTGGGGTCATATAGCAAATATAAACAAATTTCACTGGTTTTAATTTTTACAGACAATGTAAACTAACCATACCGGAATTCAGCTAAAAGTTAGTAACAATCACAACATCTAGAAACCACTCATCACTTTCAAATTGGCTAAGACACTTCTACATAGGGTGTTTTAAAGATTTAAATTTATAAAACAGAAATAAGAAAGGATGAACTAGCATTGACCTCAAAAGAGCCTAAAGTTTAAGAGTAATTTTTTTAAAAAGTAGAAAAATGATAATTATAGAAAAATTAATAAATTAGAAACAATCATAAAATGGAAAAACAATAGAACAAATTATTCTTGAAAAAACATTGATAAGCCCTTATAAGAGTATGGTCACATAAAAAAAGGCGCAAATATCCAATAGCAGGATTTAAAAAAAGGGGGATTCAAAAGCTAATAAGAGAATATTATAAATAACTTTAGACTTTTAAATTTCAAAAATTGGATGAAAGAGTAACTAGTAAAAAAATGTTAACCCAAGTGTAGACAAGAATAAACACAAAATATTAAAAGCAGTATAACAATGATAGACATTGAATCCAGAAACAGAAATGTTCCCATAAATAAAATTCATCAGTAGACAGCCTCAACAGTGATTTCTTCTAAACATGCAAGACAGTGCTAATGCCGTCTTATAAATTTTTTTCCCAAAAAGAGAAAACTGGGAAGACACACAAGTCATTTCATGATGCTAACAGAATTCTGATATGAAACCATGTCAAGAATATTACAAGATTAGAAAATTAAGGAAAGGTGAGAATTATAAAGTTTGCTGAAGACTAACAATGAATAAATGTCATCTAAAAGAATCTTAAAGATGCTTGAAACAATAAATGTACAGTCCTCAATCCAGAATTATAAGTGAATAAACCTGTAAAGCAGACCATATTAATGAGTTGGGATTTTCTAGTTCTACAATATGTCAGGAATCTTCTAAGTGCTTCACCCACCTAATTTCCACCACTATCCTTCCTATAGGATAGGTACTATTTCAACCCCATTACACTGTTCGCCTCCCTCCTCCTCCTGCTTACTCCCCCAATAACAAAGTCGGCACTGGGACAGGGGTTTATGGATACCTAACCCATGGGCAAAAACGAAGAAAGAAATTGAGATTCAGACTGGGAGGGTAGTTTCTAAGTGTGCCCTGAAATTCAGATCTGCAAACATTGAGAGTTTGTTAGAGAAAGAAAAAAGGAGGAAACGATAAAATAATCTCTATAAATTCCAGCTCCAAGGATATTTCTCTGGTATCCAGTCCCTGGAAATTATGAAACCCTGACAGTGGCCTAAATTTGCCTAAATTAAAATGAGAAAGATGAGGCAAGTATAAGCACAATGAATCTGGAGGTGGCATTATAAAATAATGCTGAATCTCTTTTTCTACTGAGAAGTGTCATGACACTGCTGTTAAATTATTACTCTGTAGAGAGTTATTTGTCCTGGTTCTTGATGTGCAAATCTAGTTGCACATTAATTAAATGTGACACGCTAATGGGTTAGACTACAGCTTCCACTATCTATAAAAATGAATATATTTATAAAGTTTAACAAAGTTCTTCACAAGATCCCCAGAGAAAGGCACTGTGGCAAATGCAAATTATTAATAATGTACTTTGCATTTTTATAGTGCCTTTGCTCCAAATTGCTAAAAATCTTTTACAGTATTATATACTTAATGTTGACAGTATGTTTCTCTTGAAGAACCTATTTCCTAATGCCTTCAGTATGAATTTAAGCTACAAGGTTCCAAATAGTCCAAAAATACAAGATGAGCCTCATCAGAAATAATTTATTGTGTAGCAATTTTGTAAAATGAGACAAGAACAAGAGTGGTCAAAATCAGATACAAAGTTTCATCAGCAGCCCACAGCACCTACTCTGATTCAAAACATGTTTAGTCTGTTATTGCTTGTTTTGTTTCTTCTTGGTTGTTTTGTTTTGTTCTCTTACATTTGTCCATTTTTTTAAATACAGAATTTAATGCGAGGGATTGGTATAACACTAGCATTACACATTATAAATTATAATCAATCAAAAATGTGTGAAAATGTAACTAAAATTTAACTTCACATATTAAACTGCATATGAAGAAAAATTCAATTAAAATATAATTTAAGATTGAGAAAACATTTCCTACAGGCAGCTGACATGAACTGCAATTTTCAAAGCAGTATCTTTATCAACATAATTTTCTTTTGTGTTTGTCTGTGTCCTTACTATTACCAGTTAGTTTGGGATCTGGAGATGATTTTTATTGCTTATGAGTGCTCTTTTCTTTCATATTAAAAAACTCCCCTTAGCATTTCCTGTACGACAGGTGTGGTATTGATGAAACCCCTCAGGTTTTATCTATGAAAGACATTATTTCTCCTTCACACATGAAGGAGATTTTTTGCTGGATGTACTATACTATAATAAGTTTTTTCCCCCCTTTTGCACTTTAAATGTATCAGGCCATCTCTCCTGGCCTGTAATGTTTCTAAAGACATGTGTATTGCCTGATGTACTGGGGCTCCTTTGTATGTTGTATGTTACTTGTTTTTCTTGAGGCTTTTAGGATCTCTTATCCTTGATCTTTGACAGTTGCATTATTAAATGCCTTGAGTTATGTGTTACTCTGTTCTCATGCTACTAACAAAGACAGTCCCAAGACTAATTTATAAAGGAAAGAGATTTAATTGACTAATAGTTCAGCATGGCGGGGGAGGCCTCAGGAAACTTACCATCATGGCAGAAAGGAAAGCAAAAACATCTTTCTTCACATAGCAGAAGCAGAGAACAGAATTAGCTAAAGGGGGGAAAGCCCCTTATAAAACCATGAGATCTCATGAGAGCTCACTCACTATCACAAGAACAACAGCATGTGGGTAACCACCCCCATGATTCAATTACCTCCCACTAGGTCCCTCCCACAACACATGGGGGTTGTGGGAGCTACTATGCAAGATGAGATTTGGGTGGGTACACAGCCAAACAATGTAATTCCACAACCGGCCTCTGCCAAATCTCATGCCCTCACATTTCAAAACACCATCATGCTTTCCCAACAGTCCTCCAAAGTCTTAACTCATTCCAGCATTAACCCAAAAGTCTAAGCCCAATATCTCATCTGAGATAAGGCAGGTCTCTTCCTTCTAAGAGTCTATAAAATCAAAGCAAGTTATTTACCTCTAATACAGTGGGGGTATAGGAATTGGGTAAATACACCCATTCCAAATGGGAGAAGTTGGCTAAAAAAAGCAGGGGCTACAGGTCCCATGCAAGTCCAAAATCCAATAAAACAGTCATTAAACTTTAAAGTTCCAAATGATCTCCTTTGACCTCATGTCTCACATCCAGGTCATGCTGATGCAAAGGGTGGGCTCCTATGGCCTTGAGAAGCTCCACCTTTGGGGCTTTGCAGGGTACAGCCCCTCTCCTGGCTGCTTTCACTGGCTGGCATTGAGTGCCTGCAGCTCTTCCAGATGTACAGTGCAAGCTGTTGACGGATCTACCACTCTGGAGTCTGGAGAATAATGGCCCTCTTTTCTCGGCTCCATTAGGCAACGTCCCAGTGAGGACTCTGCATGGGGGGCTCCAACCCCACATTTCTCTTCCATGCTGCCCTAGCAGTGGTTCGCCAAGAGGGCACCACCTCTGCAGGAAACTTTTGCCTGAACATCCAGGCATTTCCATACATTCTCTGAAATGCAGACGGAGCTTCCCAAACCTCAATTCTTGACTTCTGTGCACCCACAGACTCATCACCACGTGAAAGCTGCCAAGGCTTGGGACTTCTACCCTCCAAAGCCAGAGTCCAAACTGTACGTTGACCCCTTTTAGCCATGGCTGGGATGCAGGGCACCAAGTCCTTAAGCTGCACACCGCAGGGAAGTCCTGGATCCAGCCCAGGAAACTATTCTTCTTCCTAGAACTCCCAGCCTGTGATGCGAGGGGCTGCTGCAAAAGTCTCTGACCTGCCCTGAATGCATTTTCCTCATTGTCTTGGTGATTAACATTCAGCCCCTTGTTACTTATGCAAATTTCTGCAGTAGGCTTGAATTTTTTCCCCCCAAAAATGATTTTTTATTTTCTATTGCATTGTAAGGCTGCAAATTTTCTAGACTTTTATGCTCTGCCACCTCTTGAATGCTTTGCTGCTTAGAAATTCCTTCTGCCAGATACCCTAAATCATCTCTCTCAAGTTTAAAGATCCACAGATCTCTAGGGCTGCAGCAAAATGCCACCAGGCTCTGTGCATAGCAGGAGTGACCTTTACTCCAGTTCCCAACAAGTTCCTCATCTCCATCTGAGACCACCACAGCCTGAATTTCATTGTCCGTATCATTATCAGTATTTTGGTCAAAGACATTTAACACGTCTCTAAGAAGTTCCAAACTTTCCTACATTTGCCTATATTCTTCTGAGCCCTCTAAACTGTTTCAACTACTGCCTGTTACCTAGTTGCAAAGTTGCTTCTACATTTGTGGATATCTTTACCGCAGCAGCACCTCACTCCTCATACCAATTTACTGTGTTAGTTCATTCTTATGCTGCTAATAAAGACATACCTAAGTCTGGGTAATTTATAAAGGAAAGAGGTTTAATTCACTCACAGTTCAGCATGGCTAGAGAGGCCTCAGGAAACTACATTCATAGCAGAAGGGGAAGTAAACATATGCTTTGTCACATGGTGGCAGCAAGAAGAATGAGCCAAAGGGGGAAAAGCCCATTAAAAAAAAACATCAGATCTCATGAGGACGCACTATCACATGAACAGCAGGATGGAGGTAACTGCCCTTATGACTCCATTACCTTCCACCAGGTCCCTTCCATGAAATGTGGAGATTATGGGAGTCACAATTCAAGATGAGATTTGGATGGGGACACAGCGTAATCATATCACGGTTGTCTGTTGGGGGTTAAGTCTGGTTGTGTTCTGTAATCCTCCTGAACTTGAATATTGATACCATTCTCTAGGTCTGAACAGTTCTATTATCTCTTAGAATAAACTTTGTACCCCAATCTCTCTCTACATCCTCTTTAAGGCCAGTGCTTCTTAGGTTTGTCCTTTTTAGGGTATTTTATTAATCTTCTAGGCATGCTTTGTTCTTATTCTTTTTTCTTTTGTCTGCTGTGACTGTATATTTTCAAATAGTCTTTCTTCAAGTTCACTAGTTCTTTCTTCCATTGATAGAATCTGTTCATTCTTAAATATGTCAGTTGCATTCTTCATCTCCAGAATTTCTACTTTTTAATTTTTTCAATCATTAGTAACTTTATCCAAGAGGATTCTGAACTCCTTCTCTGTGTTACCTTGCATTTCACTGAGCTTCATCATAACAGTTATTTTGAATTCTCCATCTGAAAATTCACGTATCTGAAAAGTTACTCTAGAATTGGTCACTTGTGCCTTATTTAATTCATCAGTGGAGGTCAAGTTTTCCTGGATACTTTTGATACTGGTAGATGTTTGTCAATATCTGGACATTAAGGAGTTAAGTATTTAGTGTAGTCTTCACAGTCTTGGCTGCTTTGTATCCATTCCTCTTGGAACTGTTTGCCAAGTATTCAAAGAGCAATGAGTTCTGCCATCTAAGTCTTTGGTCGCTGCAGCCACATGTGCATTAGGAGGCACCCCAAGTCCTGTAACACTGTGGCTTTTGCTAACTTGCAGAGGCACAGGTTGGTGCTCTTGGGAAAGAGGCAGGAGAATTCCATCGATTACTGGGTAGAGATGCTTGTTCTCTTCCCTTACTTTCCCCTATGCAAGCAGACTCTCTGTCTATGCGGACCTGCCTGGAGCACGGGAAAGAGTGATACAAGCACCCCTGTAGCCGCCAACACTGAGACTGTGGTGGCTCAGACCTAAAACCATCACAGCACTGTGCCTTGCCCAAGGCTCATGGTGACCACTGCCTGGCTAACACTTACGTTTATTCAAGGCCCAAGAACTCTTCAGTCAGCATATGGCAGACTTCCAGGTTTGTATCTTACTTTCATGAGAGGCAATCTCCCCACTGGCCAGGGCAGGTCCTGGAATGCCATCCAGGAGCCAGGGCCAGGAGGCAGGAATCTTACCATCTATTGGGTACTCTATTCTACTGCAGCTAAGCTGGCACCCAAGCCACAGGACAAAGTCTTTCCCACTCTTCTCTCTCCTTGTCTCATAGCAGGATCCTGTGGCCACCTCTGCCTGAGGCCCACAGAGATTAGTGCCTGGCTCTGGCTGATGTTCACTCAACATCCAAGACTCTTCCTTCAACTTGCTGTGAATGCTTCCAGGGCAGGAACTCACCCTTCAAGGCAGTCACCTTCCCTTTGGCCTGAACTGGGTCCAGAAGTGACACCTACGAGCTAAGGCCTGGAAGTGGGGACCCAGGAGCCTACTTGTTGCTCTGTCCCACCATGGCTTAGCTGGTGCCCAAGCTGCAAGACAAAATCCCCTTTTCTCTTCCCTCTCCTCTCCTTCAGTAGAAGGACTCTCTTTATGGCCACCACAGATGGGAATTCCCTGGATCACACCTAAAACCAGTGTATCTCTAGGTCTCACCCAAGACCTACAGTAAGAACTGCCTGAGACCATTATTGTTAATTTAACAGCTCCAAGAAGAACAGACACAAAACAGCCAAGTACTCTTTAGTCCGCAGGTGATGAATTCTGCTGGGACTGGGCCATTCCCTTTAAGGCAGTAGATTCCCTTCTGGCCCAGAGTGTGTATTAATGAGAGCTAGGGCCTGGAATCTGGGCCTCAAGACTCTGCCTTGTGTTCTGTTCTCCTGTGGCTGGGCCAGTACCCAAGTTGTAAGGCAAAGTCCTCCTTCCTCTTCCTTCACCTCTCCTCAAGTAGAAGAAGAACTCTTTCCTGGAGCTGCGGACTGCACTGTCTCAGGTTAGGGAAAAGGTAACACGAGCATTACTCCCTTGGTCACCCTAGCTGGTGTCTCACTAGGTAGGATGCACCCCAAGTCCACTTGCCCTGAGTCCAGCACAGCACCAGGGCTCACCCAGGAATTGCAACTGTTGTGGCCTAGAATGCCTTTCAAGTTTATTTAGAAACCCAAAGTGCTTTATACCACAGAATTTCGGAAATCAGATTCTAACCACAGAAATGGGTGATTCCCCTCTGGTCTACATGCTCCTTCTATGGGACTGAAAGGATCATGCAGACCAATACACAATAAGAGCATGTAGATCAGAGAGGAATCACCCCTCTTTGCGCTCCCAATGTGGGACTGGCTGAATTACTCCCTGTGCTGCTGTAACATGGTAGCATGGAGTCACAATACAAATTCCTATAATCACTGTGCTTTCTCTCCCCAGTTTAAACAGATTCTCTCTCCACAGCAGCCAATCACTGGGAAAGCATAGGGGAGTTGTGCCAGCAACCCAAGATTGTCTTATCTTCTTCAGTGCTGCTTCCTTTTACATGGTATTAAAATCGGGTTCTGTAATTGCTAACCTGATTTTTGGTTCATACAAAGGTGCTTTCTTATGTGAATCATTGTTCAATTTTATGTTCCTGCTGGGAGAACAATTGGAGTCTTTTATTCAACCACCTTACTCTGCTCCCACTTGTTAGGTGATTTTTTTTATCTCAAACATCTGCAATACTGATGGCAGCTGTGGCCCGTCTAGAGTTGCCACTGGCATGACACTAGCTGTTGTGGGAGCTGTGGAACAGGCAGAAGCCCTGACTCCTTCTGAGTTGGTATGGTGGGAGCTTCATGATCCTTAGGCTCCCCTAGGCTCCCTGTGCTCTTGGGGGCTGGGAGCAGGCAGGAGTCCCACCGTCCTGGACACAGCTGCTCCCCGACATCTCTGCACTCTTGGAGGTCCAGGAATGCCCCTCTTTCCCCCACAGGCTCAGAAATGCCTGCTCCCACTCCCTGGCCTCTTCCTGCTCCTAGGTCCCACTCTGATCCAAAAGGAAAGTTGAGGCTGAGCCAGGGCACTGTCACGACCTGGCTGGGTATGCGCACACTCAGGCCAGTGCTAAGATGCCAGCCCCCTGCTGTCTTTGTCCCCTCTGGACTTTGGGTACCAATAAGCACAAGAGGCTGGCCAAGAGGAAACATCGTAGGTGCCATGAACAGAAGAAGGAAGCAGACAGGTTCCTGGGTGTAAAGAAGCAGGTCCCTGCTGAAGCGCCACTTTCAAGCCAGGGAAGGCCTGAAACCTGAGCAGCAGATTACTGGCCCCATAGATTGGAGCAGAAATCTACGGTGCTTTTTCTGGGCCCACCCGTGGCTGCCCATGGACAATCATCATAAATTTTCTCCCCTCTTATGCCCATAAAAACCCTGAACTCAACCAGACTCAGAGAGATGATGAGATGACCAGCTGCAGAGGAGCTACGCACCTCCGGTCTCCTCTCTGTGACTGCTGCGATGACAAACTGACCAGCTCTGGAGAGGAGCTACCCACTCCAGGGTCTCTTCTCTGCTGAGAACCTGAAGGCTCATCAGGACACCCTGGCTGCAGAGAGGTGCTACCCATTGAGAATCTCCTCTGAGCTATCTTAACACTCAATAAAGCTCCTGTCCACCTTGCTCACCCTAACTTGTCTGAATACCTCATTATTCCTGGGTGAGGGACTAGAAGGATCCATCAAATGGCAGGGCTGAAAGAGCTGTAACACAAACAAGGCTGAAATGTGCCCCTGCCCTTGCTTACCACATTGTGGGCAACAAGGAGAGAAGAGCTGTGGCCCTCTGGGGAGCCTAGACCTAGGAGCTCCCCAAGCCAAGTCTGTGACACTCTCTTTGGGGTTCTGTGGTTTCTGGCATCTCCAAGCTTCTGGGTGCCATTATGTTCCTTGTTGCCAGCTATGGAAGCTGCTTGTGGGATGCCTAGTCTAGCTACAACCTTCAAAAAGCTGGCACCCATGCTGGTTTTTGGAGCTGCCCACTCCACCACAGTCAGCAAGCCCCATATTTGCTCATAAACCTTTCACTGCTCAACTCACTCTTGGTAGCCATGGGATTCAGACCAGTAGCATGAGCCAAGTACAGTCTACCAGGCCAAGTGGGCCCAGTGGGCCTGAGCAAACCTGGAACAAAGGTACCACTGGCCACAGAAGTTTCCAGCTGGTGAAGCAACACTCCAGGAATTCTCTAACAATACAAACAAAGTCTTCAGAAAATTCACAAATACATGCAAGGGAATTAAAAATCTCTCAGGTTTTTATTTTGGAAACATAAAATCTTGAAATGCTATGACCCTGTTGTTTATTCCAATAGTTCCATGTCTGTGACATATGAAAATATAAAACTCGTAACAGTAATATCAAAGGACTAGGCCTTAGTAATTAGCGGAGTTAGTAATTAAATATATTGCTAAAAGTATATTATAATTCACTTCAACTCCAGTACCAGATCATGCATGGACTTCAAAATACGCCTCATTTTTAAAGTGATGTTTTACCTAGATGTCTTCTCTAGCAAATAAAAACATTTTCTAACTGTTTAAGAAGTTCATCCAGAAGCAATCTATTCCTATTACACAAAACTTTATTATTAAAGTTTTAAACTCACTGCTTGTAAAATAGAGTTTCATTTAATTCATACATTAAACAGATTCAATTTTACAATAAATATTTTTTAACAGCCACTATGTACCATGTACTCTAATAGGGCTGGAGATCTGGTAGGTAAATTGAAAGACATAGTTCTTCCCCTTAAGAAATTGAGAGTGTATGGATAATAGCTATCATGGAACAAGTAAATTTAAGTATGAGAAATGTTAACAGGTTTTATTAAGGTATGGAAGAGTACTCATCTACTGTGAGGTTTATGGAAGAGTATGGATGGTCAGAGGACAAACCCTCATAAACATGTTTGAAAATGTAAAACCATAATTATATTAAAAACTATTTAATTTCACATTAATCTAGCACAAATCACAGTAATTAAAGCTTTAGAAAATTATTTCTTAAACTGAAAAAAACTTATAGTTGTCTGCAGTTACTAGAAAGAATATAATGAAATTCATTGAATATTAAAAGTGAAAATAAGTGGAATGCTGTAGAAATAAGATGTATGGTTAATTAGATTTTCTGGTTAACTGAGCATTGAATTTTTACTGCAATGTCACATTCAAGTTGAAAATTTGTTTTAGTATGATCACGTATTTTAATTGGCTACAAAACTCGTTTTCTTATTATGAACATAATATTTGTGAGGAATAGATTCTAACTACCTTTTGAAACAAGTGAAAGGAAAGAACAATGCAAGTATTTTAAATGTGGGAGTACTTTAAATTTCTTTTTACAGTCACAAATTTACTTATTTTTTAAGTAGTGTCAGCACCTGCTCTTCTGTTATTTCAATGTTGACACTAATTTAAACATTGGGGAGATTTTTCCACAGAGACTTAATCATTCTTATAAATCATTCCAGAGGACATAGTCTGTCATTTCACAGGGAGATATTAAAAATGAGCTTGATTCAACAATTTGATATTCAAAAACAGATTTGTTGCTGATGCCTTTAACATGCATTACATTTTGATTTGTTGCTGATAGAGGTGAAGGAGTAACACTAGCTGATTCACTGAACTAAATGATAATTGCTTTCCCTTCAGTTAAGAGCAAGTCAGATGTTTTTCTTCATTAGCACTGGATGAGCACATTTCTAGAGGAACTCTTCTCTGTTAATGGGAGAAGGAATAGATTGGTTAGGCACATTGGTGGAGAACACATAGTTAATGTATTAGGTTTTTTTCACATATGTAAAAGGTGCCTCACCAAATTTTAGTGATGTTAATATTTTTGGAAGGTCCATTCATCCAGCCTTCCTTCCTTCAATTCCTTTCTCCCTCCCTTCTCTCTCTCTCCCTTCTCTCCAACACCACCCCCCCTGCCCTCCCCTCGACCCCTCCACACACACTGTCCCCCTTTCTCTTTCTTTTTGGTAAGAAATCCTGCTGGGTCCCTGTAAATACCTATTATTGAACTTGTGTGTTTTCCTAAAAATGTTTTGAAGTGACTTTAAAATGGAATATACTAGTGAATGCATATGTAGTTAAGATACACACGGTCACTTTGAATAATTCATATTTTGTCCAGTGCTTCCTGTCAGCCTGGGTAAAAAGAAGTTGTTAAATTACATCACTCTTGTTAACAAAGAGGAAGAATTGTACAATCATCTGAGGATAAAGGAAATTCTTCCACATACAAGTTGCAAAGCAAAGTTCTCACATAATAGTTCATGTTGATATGATGCAATGCAACTAATAGCAGCTATGTAGATTAAATAAAAAATAATTTCATAATTATGTTTCCTGAAAAATAAAGAAATTGTGTCATTTACTTAGATTCTTATCATTGTCTGGTTTATAGGGCCACTTTGTACAGTTACTGTTCTTGCTTAGGTAGAAACATCCTAATTTTGATTGCATTGATACTGATAGTAAATTCAAGAATACAGATTTTGAGGGAATGTATTTTCTTACTGGGTCCACGAGGGGTCGTAGTTTTAAGGGCAAGAATTTCCCAGCGCCATGCTCCCTCTTGTCTCTCTCCATAAGGGAGATTTAACGGTTTATGTTTGAATTTTGCAGGGCACAGGAAGAAACCAAGCCTCAATCACCCCAGCAGAAGTTTAAAGGAACTCCTTTCATTGGCCCGAGGAACTTGGGAAGGTGGGAATTTCTCCCAGGATAAATTCCCCTGCTCCTTCACCCACACCGGATTCCCAGCTCTCTGGGATCCCTTCCCACATAGTGGGAGCTGTCTTTCCCCTCTGGAATCCCCTTCCACAGTCTTCGTAGAAGGCTTTCTCTTTTTCTCCTTTTCTTCTCTTTCCTCTACTTAAATAAAATCACTTTTCTGCAACACTTCTTAGATCCGATATTTACTTTTACGAGCTTACCATGCACCCGCAGTGCTCCCTTCGCTTACCCTTAAGAGGACAGAGACCAAGAAACTACAACATTTTCTGGAGGAGCTGTGCCTCACCAACACCCCAAAAAACCCGGTTACAATTTTATGTTATTTATTTTTTTGAGACAGAGCCTCACTTTGTCACCCAGGGTGGAGTGCAGTGGCACAATCTTGGCTCACGGCAACCTCCACCTCCCAGGTTCAAGCAATTCTCCTACCTCAGCCTCCCAAAGAGCTGGGATTACAGGCATCTTCCCACACCAGACCTGGCTAATTTTTGTATTTTTAGTAGAGAAGGGGTTTCATCGTGTTGGTCAGGCTGGTCTTGAACTCCTGACCTCAGGTGATCCACCTGCCTTGGCCTCCCAAAGTGCTAAGTTCACAAGGTGTGAGCCACCGTGCCCAGCCTCATGGATATAGATTTTTAAATTCATGCATATATCAAAAGAACTGTTTTGCTTTACAAAATTCAAATGAGCTTTATTTTACAACATAAGTCAATGCATTTCATTTAAATGCAAGCTTAGTAAATCTGCCTAACAAAACACAAACTGTAGTTATATTTCATACACAATTATGTATTAGGTTCTGTTCTAGGTCATTTGAAATTACACTATACTTTAGAGATAGCTGAGTATATGGAAAGACCCTTTTGTTACAATAGAAAACAATGAAAAGAAAAAATGAATACATAAGAAAATGACTTGCAATTTTTGCACTGACTGTAATTTTTGCATTGACTGTGGATGGCAGCTTTAAAGTGATCTTTTTTCTTCCACATTATATGGAAAGAGACATATTTATAACATGTTACTTATAGCGTGTTACCCCCACCACGAACATGTAAGTGGGACTTGGTACAAGATTTAGAATGGAGATATGGGGACAACATAACAAATATTGGAATCTGATTTTCAGAAATGAGGCCTTTCTATCAATTTTGTGCTTTGTACTCTGTTTTGTAAGATTAAAAGTTAACATGATATATGATCCCCATATTAAAGACTATGTATAAGTAAAATTTCTAGTAGAATCTTAAAGAAAGATAATAGGGCTCAGACTTTTCTTTCTTAATTCTTAATTTTAAGAATATATAAGTAAAAGAGGGTGTTTAAAATCTCAGAATCTGGATCCAGATATCCTGACTTAACTGAGGCCCTGCTACTTTCTAGTTGGTTACATTGGACAAATTACTTAAATCTTCTGCCTCCAGTTTTCTTATCTATCAAACAAAGAAAATGGTAGAAAGTTATAGCGCTGCTGTGAGGGATAAACAAGTTATTTCAGGTAAAGCACTTAAAAGATTGCCTGGCACCCAGCCAGTGTACAATAAACATAGGTAAAGTGAAAGACACAGTTTATCACAGCATTTTCATAGTATTTCAGAGTAAGGCATAGTATTTTATGATGATTAGTGGTATTTTACCAGGTAAACTATAGAGTAAAGGCCACAAAAGAAATGGTGACAAAAATTTTATAAAGCGTTGTTTATTGGAATGGTACTGACCAGCTGGTATTGGGAAATGTATAGCGGTGTTATAGGGGGTTGGAGTTGTCTTACTGAATGAAAGGGAGGGTGATCGGATACTTGCTACTGTCATTTAATGAGTAGAAACAGGAGAGGCTAACAGTCCTGCAATGTGTAAGAAAGTATAACAAAATGATAAATTGCTCTGGCCCAAGTGCTGGTATCTCCCTCGTTGAGAAATATTACTATAGGAATGAAGGTCTAAAAACAAGTAGAAGGACTTTGTGGCTATAAAGGTATGTTTTATAAAAACATATTGATACCTTACATAAAGTTTCTGTTTATTGATATAATTATATCTCAATTATTATCTGATTGTATTTATGAAACACCTTAATTTCAAGAAAATGAAACATGTTTAGCAAATTAGTTATTTAGCATTCAAAAGGAATGATAGCACTTAATCTAGTCAAATAAAAGCAGATATTCAACAATCAAACTGATAAATTATCTTTAGTCATAAATTTATGTAAGGTTATGAAAGGTTTGTCTTAAGAAACTGAAGAAAAGAACTTCTAACATGAAAACAGTTTAAATGATATGTCACAGAAGAACATAGGTAGGCTTTATAAAATTCATTTCAGCTAGGTGCTCAAAAATGGTTTTCTTGCACTACTTTAGTGAGTTGGGAAAATAAACAGTTGAAGTTTATAGTGGTGACCATGTGAGTGCGGCATCACTTAGTATGTCTACTGGTTTTAAAAGTAAAACTGAATGGTCAGTCTTTAAGAAACAAAGTAGATCAACAAATACATTTTTAAACTATTGGAAAACAAAACATTTTTAAGAGTACAACATTTTTAATTTTCCTAAAGAGTATTTGTGTTGTGTGAACTGTTTTATAGTCACATTTATTGGGAGGCTTTTCCCTGATCCTATTAACTATGATTTCCCTAACTACTGAGACTTCCAAGACCAGTTGGTGCCTATATTTGACTTAAAAGCTAAGAAATAAGCATTTCTTCATTCTATGAATAAGACTGAGTAAATGTAGAGGGAGAAAATATTTGTCATTGTTAAGAAGCAAGTTTTTCAATATGTATAAGCTGTTTTTTAAGGTAAGAGGTTTTTTCTATAAAGTCAACGCTAGAAAAAAAAATCAGAGCAGCATTGTCCAACAGAAATATGAGTCACAAATGCAAGCCACACAAGTAATTTTAAATTTCAATTTTAAAATCATCTAGTAGCCATATTAAAATGACCTAAAACAAATTAGTAAAGTTAATTATTTGGTTTCAAAATATCCTTCTTATATCCAAAAGACATTTCAAAATATAATTGATACGACCATATCTCAATAGCCATTAACAACCTGAACACATCCCAAATGCTCACAGCTGCATGTGGCTAAGGACTGCTGTATTGGACAGCACAGATCCTGTCTTCTTCACCCCCGTCAGCCTCTACCAACTCTACCTGAACCCTGTGTCTCAGTGTGTTAGTCCCAACTGATACATGCTTTAACTGTGAAATACACACTGGATTTTGAAAACTTGGTATAAACCAATGTAAAATAGTAATTTCGTATTGATTATATTTGGAATAATATTTTGGGTAATTTTGGGTATAAGAAAGAGATCATTAAAATAATGCAATTTAATTAATTTCACCTGATTCTTTTTCATTTATTTTAATATGGCTATGTTGTCTTTTTTTTTTTTTAACACTCTAAGTGCCTTCGGCATAACCTGGTGAGTAATAAAACAGTTAACGAAGAACCAAATATTTACCAAATACCTTAAAATGCAGCACATTATTTCTGTCTCTGACCTCAAGAGGCTATGTTAAAATAAAACAAAACATACCCAGAAATAATCCACAAGATGTAGACAATGATGAATAAAGTAAGAGTCTCATGAACATGATGTGACAGGGTGTTTTCCTTGAAAAAAATGATAATATATCTCCCCTGCCTTTTACAACAACTTGCTATCTATTTATATTCACTCATCAAATCATTTCTCTTCATTAATTAGTATCAATAGAAATCTATCTTACTTCCAAAACAGTTAAATAAAATTATTTTATTTTAATAATCACTTGAAACTAGGAATTGTAAAATATATATTTTATATGAAACATGTATTTTGAAATAAAAGCCAATACCAGCAATCATTCAGAAAGCATTATAAAAAAAGAAAAGTCATTAGAAATAATTTATTCCCAAAGAATTACTATGGCATCATTACCCTTTATTTCCTATTTCTCTAATTAGATGGTAGATGATGATGTCCTATTGTTAACCATATCAGGTTCTACAGAAGAATTTATGCGTCAGTAGTTCCTCCTTGTTCCAAATCTTTATACTCCTTTTTCGTTATTGCTCACAGTAATTCTATTCTGGCCGCTCCTATAAGGATTCTTCACAACAAGTGAAGAAAAACGTTGAATGGAGTTACACTGTGCTGTTTCTAAGATTTAATGCTTATCTGTGGGAGGTATATGTGAATGTCTATGTTTTATTCAATAGTTACTCAAAGACCACAAGAAGTGAAGAGATATGTTTGCATCTCACACAAGTAGGGAGCGCGCTTGGGGGCTGTCTTAGTCCGTCTACTATTGCTATAGCAGAGTATGCAGGACTGGTTAATTCATAAGGAATGAAGACTTATTTGTGACAGTCTGGAGCCTGGAAAGTCCAAGCCCAGGTGGCTGGTATCTTGCTGACAGCCTTCTTACTGTGTCATCCCATGGAGGAAGACAGAAGGGCAAGAGAGCATGTGGTTGGGGGGTGGGGTGCAGGGAACCCATCCTTTCATCAGGAACCCACTCTGGTGAGAACCCACTTTTGCAATAACAGCATTAATTCGTTCAATAGCTCTAATGACCTATTACATTTCAAGGTCCCCACTTCTCAACAAAATTGTACTGGGGATTAAGCTTCCAACACGTCAACTTTGGGTGCATTATTAAAACAACAGCACTCACCCAACTTGGGATTAGAATGCCAAACCCTAAAACGAGACTGTTTTGTTGTACTTGAAGTGCAAAAGTCTCGCTTGACCTGTCCTGCTGACGTTTCCTATGGCATTATTTACACTGAATAAGTAATGCTTAGGGTACATACTCTCAGGTGCGTACTGACTCTCCTAGATAACCTAGGCATCAGGCATAAATTGGGAAAAGAGACCAGATCATATGGCCACATTACTGTGGGTAAAAGGTAGGGTTACCCAAAGTGGGGAACGGGTAGAGACTCAAACAGAGTCTTAAGGAAGGTCCCCTTTAAGAGGAAGAAAAGCCTACCTGTAGAGCAGCATGGCTAGAAACTGAGATGAATCTACAGGAAAGTTGCTCTCAGAGCAATCTTCCTGTGACCTGACATTATAATAAGGAAACAGTCAGAGTTAGCAGTTTTAAATGCATTATTTCCTTTAATTATCTCCAGCTCCTCAGTAAAACTTAACATGCCTTTCCATTCTTTAGTAAAGGTAGCATGGGAGTGAAGGAATCAAACAGAAAAGAGGAATGTGGCTGCCTCATATCCATTTCATCTTCCAAGGCCCTTGCAGAGGGAAGGGAGTGCCTCTGTTGCAGAATATTCAGCAGAGAGACCAACGGGTGAAACAGGAGGATTTTATTAAGGTTGCCACTGGCTCAACAGATTAGTATTCCAAAGCTGTGCAAAGGAGAAAGAAAATGGGGTACTTTTTATACATCCAGGATGACATAGCAGCTAACAGGTTTATAGAAGCCAGAAAAAACAACAACGAAAAACAGTTAATTTGTGACGTGTCTTGTGATGTATGTTACATTTCAAAAACAGCATTTTGAGAAATGCATTGTACATTCTTTGGGTGTTATCTTGACCTGTGACCTTGCAGCTGGTCAACAAGAAAAACAGGAGGCTTGAGATGCCTGGGAACTTTGCTAAGAATGTGAGGAGAACAGATAAGGTAAGTTTTACAGTGAGTTAGTTAATTTTAAGCAGAGCTGGGGGTTAGGTTTTATATTAAACTGCACAAAACACAGCAAAATTTACTCTAATATATAATAACTACAAGTTATAAAATTTTGTCTTTACTGTTCCTGCTATTATTTAATTCCCTTCTTCAATTTGTATTAAAAGGACTGCCTTGTATTGGCAATAGGGCTTAGGACAGCCACCATGAAGGAAGACCCAGGCTACAGTGATGTTAGCAACAGCATTGATGTGCATAAGCCATTGGGGTGAGCCAAAAATGGTTATAAAACAACTTCTTTTTCTCCTCATATATCCAGAGGAGGGTGCTTTTGTTCAAGAGAGATAATGGCACAGCATGTAGAAGAGAGGCTGGAAAATAAGACGCATAATTTTTATAACTGTTATCCCTAAGACAAGGAAGAGACCCAGAAGTTGGACTCTGAAGTCAGATAAATCCATGTCTGTATCCCATAACTACCTCCCAAGAGGTATGTGAACTGAGGCAAACGCCCCCTGTTACCTCTGCAAAAATAAATTGATACTAATATTAATATCTCACTTGTAGTATAAGAAATTACACAATGCATATAAAGATTTTAGAAATGCCTATCAGGTTATCAAATTTTCATTTCATAGTTGTTCATATTTTCATCTTTATATTTTCATGTTTATGTACTATTTATTACTTTAATAATCACAAAACAATTTAGTATAACACTCAGAATAAGGACATTTCTGTGCTGTGGAAAAAAAAAAAAAAACCACACACTCGTCGTAAAGAAGATGCTATGAAATTTTAAAGTAAAATGTTGTTACTTTCAGGTCACGGTTATGGTAAGCAGTAACTCTCTAGTCAAGTTTCAAATCATTTTCAAAATATATTTAATTTTTAATTATTCAATTATCACTCATCCAAAGAAAACTTGACACATATACTTAGCAGTCATTTTTAAAGAGGTTATCGTTGAAATACGTAAATAAAAGCTGAGAAAAAACCTCAGATAAATCTAGGGAACACGAGGACTGCCAAGATTTAATAAACAAGAAAAAGACTAGAAGCTTCGAACACGTTGGAGAGTAACAGGAGATACGATATGTTCGAAGCGAAAAGGAACAAATATCAGGACAGAAAAGATAATCAGTGCCAAATGCTACAGAGAGAACAAGGAGAACTGATTATTAAATTGAATTTGGCAGCATGCCAAATTAAAAGACTTGTGTAAATGTTAATTTCAGGCTATTTTCCCAAAAAACTTTGAACGACATCAAACAGTGACAGAGTAAATCAAAGTCAGATGAATAAGGAAGAAGATATTTTTTCCTACAGAAAAGCTGTTCAGTTTGGAGGCAGAAGGGAAATTTGCAGATACCTTTATTGGCCCTAAGATATTAACGACTTCAAGTGTTTATAATTCCTGGAGGGTTGGATAATCACGGAACTCTACAAAACGGACCCAACATCCCAAGGTAGGAAGTCTTGCAAACAGTTCAGCTAGGGAAAAAGAGCTAACATACGGTCTTCGCCTGGGTTCAGTGTGGGCGAGTCTGCATGAGCTGAGCAGAACAGCTCCCCAGTCACAAACTAAAGCCATCGGTAGCATTTATAGATTCACAATTTCTGACAGGGCTGTGCAGACCTGCAGGTCCCTTCATTTCCTTTCTCATTTCCCTGTTCTGGAAAAGGGAGTGGCTACTCCTGACAGACTTTCCCTTCGTTAAACTGGATTTAGAGAGAGACTATCTAAAACACTGCTCCTCCGAGCTGGACCTTTCATCTTTGACTCCTGTAAGGTACCCCAAATATGCAAAGTTTCTACAAAGCGTTTAGGAAATTTCTCATTTTACCCCTCCCTCCATGCCAGTACTGATGCCAATGTATTTTTACAGAAATATCCTTAGGATCATCATCGTCATCTTACATGTTTATTCTACCTTAGTGTCTCTGTTTTAGAAGATGAAAACCCAGAAAGAGTGAGTGAATTGCCCAAGGAAATTAGCTAGCGGGTGTCAAAGCTCTTTATTGAACCTATTTTCTAATTACTAGACCAAGGCTTTTTAAAGTGAATCATATTGTCTCTTAATCTTTGTGAAGACCAAGTCTTAATAGTACAAAGCAACAAACTGTGGGATGTTTTACTAAAGAAATTAGCTTTCCTTTTACATCTGAACTATTTCTCGCAGGCATACTCTTTCCAGTTACATGCAAAATCTTTCTCTCTTAACTGATCATTAACAATTATGAAGGGATTTATATGATGAACTATTTTTAAGTAATGTTTCCACTCGCATAAATAGAAGTGACTTAGAATAAATGTGACTTTTCATAGCAAAGCATATATTACACAACTTTTACTCTATAATGAACGACAGGACTTGTAAAGAAGCCAAGTTTAGTCTGGTGTAACTCTTTTTCTGGATAAATTTTAGAGATTTAGTTACTCTGCCTAGAAATTGGTATGTTTGAGTAAGAGAAATTGAACTAGTCTTTGATTTTAAAAAGACATTTTAATGTTCTTTCCATTTTAAATTTTGGAAGTAATAGAGTCAAATTTTGAAAATTAGGTTTTTTTTTACTTTTAAAAAAGTTTACTATGAAAATTTAATTTCCAAAATAAAGTCTTTATGAAATTAGAAGAAACCCTTGGACAAAATGTGATTAGCATACTGAATTGCCAGTCTACTCTTTAGTTAAAACATTTCTTTTCCATATGTTTCAAACATTTTATTTATGTCTGTCCTTAATCCATAATTCTCTGAAACATTAGCAAAGATTTTCTCACTTGTTCATTCCATGCCTTCTTCAGAACTCAGCAATAGAGAGTCCTTACTCTTCTATAGCATCACTGGTCACCTTTCTAAATTGATTCCTTTCTAAATTCTCCTGAGAGTCTGTTTTCTTCAGTGGCTACTGTTGGTTATCCTGTGCCCTGTTTTCAGTGTCACTCTTCCCTCTCAACCCCATCTTTCTTGAAAGACTTCTAAGAATATCATGGTGATGAGTCATCTAAAACTTAAAGTGAGTCAATTCAAGGGCTTTACTCTTCTCATTTCTCAATATATACACACAAAAATTAGGGAAGCTTCTCTACCTAATGTACAATTTGGCATATGGTCAAAGTTTTACAGACTTTTCCACTGCCACTGAAAAATTCAGCATGGTTTACAAACTAATTATTGACTTTTGAGAAATTGAGACCTTTTTGTAAGCCGGAGATACAGTGAATCACATTAGTAACAACAAATATCCAAAGTTAAACAAAAGTTTAATGCACATAAATTGAAAGCAGTGTTACAGGTTGTGTGTTTTCCCCCTCCAAACCTCATGTTGAAACTTGATCTCCAATGTTGGAGATGGGGCCTAATGGGAAGTGTTTGGGTCATAGCAGTGGATCCTTGATGAATAGATTAACGTGCTGGAGGGTGTATGGAGTGAGTGAGTTCTCACCAGATTCATTCCAATAAGGTTTTCCCTAATAGCTTGTTTATGAAAGGAGACTGGTACCTCCCCTTTCCTGCTTGCTTTCCCTCTTGCCATGTAATCTCTTCAAATGCTGGCTTCCCTTTCACCATGAATGAAAGCAACTTGAGGCCTTCATCAGAAGCAGATGCTGGGGCCGTACTCCTTCAACAGCCTACAGAATCATGAGCCAAAGAAACCTCTTTTCTTTATAAATTACCCAGCCTCAGGTATTCCTTTATACCAACACAAACTCAGATAAATTTGTTAGTTAAGATAGATTACCAATTAAGTGTTTGTAACCCATGTGCAGCCTGGAAAATATGGAAATCATTAACAGAATAGTATTTTTTATGAAATCATAATCATACAGTTCAGATTTACGGTGGGTATGTAAACAAAATTTGTTTCAACTTCCTTCTAAAGTTACTAAAACACCTGCACCATTTGCTAGATGACCAAAAGCAATCAGTCATTTTACAGATCACAAGACATTTTTTTAAATAAGAGCCTCTCATAAAATGAGTTAGGGAGGATTCCCTCTTTTTGCATTGTCTGGAATAGTTTCAGAAGGAATGGTACCAGCTCCTCTTTGTATGTATGGTAGAATTCGGCTGTGAACCCTTCTGGATCTGGACTTTTTTGGTTGGTAGGCTATTAATTGCTGCCTCAACTTCAGACCTTGTTACTGGTCTATTCAGAGATTCAACTTCTTCCTAGTTTAGTCTTGGGAGGGTGTAAGTGTTCAGGAGTTTATCCATTTCTTCCAGATTTACTGGTTTATGTGCATACAGTTGTTCATAGTAATCTCTGATGCTAGTTTTTATTTCTGTGGAATCACTGGTGATATCCCCTTTATCATTTTTTATTACATCAATTCTTCTCTCTTTTCTTAATTAGTCTGGCTAGTGGTCTATTTTGTTGATCTTTTCAAAAAACCAGCTACTGGACTTACTGATTTTTGAAGGGTTTCTTGTGTCTCTAGCTCTGTCAGTTCTGCTCTGATCTTAGTTATTTCTTGTCTTCTGCTAGCTTTTGAATTTTTTTGATCTTGCTCCACTAGCTCCTTCAATTTAGACAAAGGGTGTTGATTTTAGATTTTTCCTAGCTTCTCATATGGGCATTGACTGCTATAAATTTCCCTCTAGACATTGCTTTAAATGTGTCCCAGAGACTGTGGTACGTTGTGTCTTCATTCTCATTGCTTTTGTCAGGACATACGCATAGGCAAGGACTTCGTGACTAAAACACCAAAAGCAATGGCAACAAAAGCCAAAATAGACAAATTTGATCTAATTAAATAGATCTAATTATATTTAAGAGCTTCTGCACAGCAAAAGAAACAATCATTAGAGTGAACTGGCAACCAACAGAATGGGAAAAATTTTTTTCCAATCTACCCATCTGACAAAAGGCTAATATCCAGAATCTACAAAGAATTAAAGCAGATTTACAAGAAAAAAACAACTCCATTCAAAAGTGGGAGAATAATATGAAGAGACACTTTTCAAAAGAAGACATTTATGAGGCCAACATACGAAAAAAGGCTCATTATCACTGGTAATTAAAGAAATGCAAATCAAAACCACATTGAGATACCACCTCATGCCAGTTAGAATGGAGATCATAAAAAAAAATCTGGAGACAACAGATGCTGGAGAGGATGTGGAGAAATAGGAACACTTTTACAGTATTGGTGGGAGTGTAAATTAGTGCAACCATTGTGGAAGATAGTGTGGCAGTTTCTCAAGGATCTAGAAATAGAAATACCATTTGATCCAGCAATCCTATGACTGGGTATATACCCAAAGGATTATAAATTGTTCTATTACAAAGACACATGCACACATATGTTCACTGCAGCACTGTTTACAATAGCAAAGACCTGGAACCAACCCAAATGTCCATCAATGATAGACTGGATAAAGAAAATATGGCACATATACATCACAGAATACTATGCAGCCATAAAAAAGGATGAGTTCATGTCCTTTGCAGGGATATGGATGAATCTGGAAATGATCATTCTCGGCAAACTGACACAAAAACAGAAAACCAAACACCACACGTTCTCACTCATAGGCAGGTGTTGAACAATAAGAACAAATGGGCACAGCGAGGGGAACATCACACACTGGGGTTTGTTACAGGGTGAGGGAGATAACACTGGAAGAAATGCCTGATGTAGGAGACGGGGATGGTGGCAGCAAAACACCATGGCATGTGTGTACCTATGCAACAATCCTCCAAAATCTACACATGTACCCCAGAACTTAAAGTACAATAAAAAAAGAAGAGCTTCTATACAAAAACTTATCTAAAATCAAGAATCCATGTCTCATCATTATCTCAGGTTTTGCCTTTTTAAAAAGCATGTTTTACAGACAGTATGTCTGCCACTTGTGCCATTAGGATATTGATGATGTGATATGTGCAATTAGTCATTTTTAGCAGATAGCTAATAGTTGTTGCTAAGCACACTACTGGGTATGGATGGATTAGTTGTAGATGTACAAGACTCCTCAAAGACTATTTCATTGTATAATTCATCAGTAACAGGGAATCATGGGTAGATAAGTTTCAAGATAGAGGCCAGTATAGAATATTCCTTCCTGATCCAGATTATTTTTTAGACTATAAACCAAGAAAATACATAAAACAGTTACCATCCAATACAAAGTCAGAAGTTCTCAATGTATTTATGTTAATTTATTTATGTACAATCATTCATTGAAAACAGAATTAAATGACCATGTGCCAAGCCCTAGGGATCCAAAAATAAATAAGATTATTCCTAGGTACAAAGATCACACCATGGAACATTTCTTCTTAAATATTTACTTGTCTGCTGAGACACATAATTGATGGCAAATATGGGATGTGTACTATACAGCTGTACAAGTAAGATGTCTGGGAATTATGGATAATCTTGGGCCACAAGCTGTAACTTTTTCCTACTTTACAAATTCATGTGGGAATGCAAGTGACTGAAAGTGTTATTATAGGAATAACCTTAACTCTACTAACTTATTCACACATGTCAACACCATAAATTATTATCAACCGCAATGTTCTTTACATACTTCAAGAAATGAAATATTACAAGTGCTGATAACAGAATGACTTCAACAGGAGGCAGCAAACAGTGGTAAACTTCTTTTTTATTATTATACTTTAAGTTCTGAGGTACATGTGCAGAACGTGTAGGTTACATAGGTATACACGTGCCATGGTGGTTTCCTACACTCATCAACCTGTCATCTACATTAGGTATTTCTCTTAATTCGAGCCCTCCTCCAGCCCCCCATCCCCTGACAGGCCACAATGTGTGATGTTTCCCTCCCTGTGTCCATGTGTTCTCATTGTTCAACTCCCACTTGTGAGTGAAAACATGTGGTGGTTTTCTGTTCCTGTGTTAGTTTGCTGAGAATGATGGTTTCCAGCTTTATCCATGTCCCTGCAAAGGACATAAACTCATTCCTTTTTATGGTTACATAGTATTCCATGGTGTATATGTGCCACATTTTCTTTATCCAGTCTATCATTGATGTGCATTTGGGTTGGTTCCAAGTCTTTGCTATTGCAAACAGTGCTGCAATGAACATACATGTGCATGTGTCTTTATAGTAGAATGATTTATAATTTTGGGGGTATATACCCAGTAATGGGATTACTGGATCAAATGCTATTTCTGGTTCTAGATCCTTGAGGAATCACCACACTGTCCTCCACAATTGTTGAACTAATTTACACTCCCACCAACAGTGTAAAAGTGTTCCTATTCTCCACATCCTCTCCAGCATCTGTCTTTTAACTTTTAATGATCACCATTCTAACTGGCATGAGATGGTATCTCAATGTGGTTTATATTTGCATTTCTCTAATTACCAGCTTTTTTTCATGTTTGTTGGCCACATAAATGTCTTCTTTGAGGTGTCCATACATATCCTTTGCCAACTTTTTGATAGGGTTGTTTTTGTCTTGTAGATTTGTTTCAGTTCTTTATAGATTCTGGATATTAGCCCTTTGCCAGATGGGTAGATTGCAAAAATTTTTTCCCGTTCTGTAGGTTGCCTGTTCACTCTGATGATGGTTTATTTTGCTGCACAGAAGCTCTTTAGTTTAATTAGATCCCATTTGTCAAGTTTTGGCTTTTGTTGCTTTTGCTTTTGGTGTTTTCATCATGAAGTCTTTGCACATGCCTATGTCCTGAATGGTATTGCCTAGGTTGTCTTCTTGGGTTTTTACGGTTTTAGATCTTACGTTTCAGTCTTTAATCCATCTTGAGTTAATTTTTGTATAAGGTGTCAGGAAGGGGTCCAGTTTCAGTTTTCTGCACATGGCTAGGCAGTTTTCCCAACACCATTTATTAAACAGGGAATCTTTTCCCCATTGCTTGTTTTTGTCAGGTTTGTCAAAAATCACATGGTTGTAGATGTGTGGCATTATTTCTGAGGCCTCTTTTCTATTCCATTGGTCTGTATGTCTGTTTTGGTACCATTATCATGTTCTTTTGACTACTGTAGCCTTGTAAAATAAAATCAGATAGTGTGATCCTCCAGCTTTGTTCTTGTTGCTTAGGATTTTAAGGACTATATGAGCTCTTTTTTGGTTCTCTCTGAAACTTAAAGTAGTTCTTTCTAATTCTGTGAAGAAAGTCAATGGCAGCTTGATGGGGATAACATTAAATCTATAAATACTTTGGGCAGTATGGCTGTTTTCATGATATTGATTCTTCCTATCCATGTGCATGGAATGTTTTTCCATTTGTTTGTGTTGTCTCTTATTTCCTTGAGCAGTGTTGTCTCTGTTTATAGATGACATAATTGTATATTTAGAAGACCCTATCATCTCAGCCCCAAATCTCCTTATGCTGATAAGCAACTTCAGCAAAGTCTCAGGATACAAAATCAATGTGGAAAAATCACAAGTATTCCCTACTGCAATAGTAGACAGCCAAATTATGAGTGAACTCCCATTCACAATTGCTACAAAGCAAATAAAATACCTAGGAAAACAAGTTACAAGGGATGTGAAAGACCTCCTTAAAAGAGAACCTTTTTCTTCAGTGTACCTATGACAGACATCAAAACAAGTAAGGAAATCTAATCTTCATGCATCACGCATTCATAAGACCGTAAGTCCCCTCAATTCCTAATATTCTACCCACATATCTTTAGAATAAAGTATTAAAATCGCCTTATGAGTTCCACAGAAGCCATCAGTTAAGTGATTAATCATACTGCTTCTTTAGTTTTGTTTCTTTAAAAAGGTCAGTAATCATAATTTACCAATTAGAAATAAATTAATTCAACAAAGGATTTATAATTACTTATAAATAAATCTAAGCTAATACACTGTCTATTAAAAATGACAATAAATTTTCATAACCCACCCATAAGTATTTTAATGTAATTCAAACAGTACATATTTGAAGGGTAGCAACCCATATGCAAGAGTAGTAAAGGAGAATAACATCGCTAATAGTTTGATGGATAAGTGGAACATCCATTTGAGGTTTAAAAGGCAGTATGTTGTAAATGGAATGCATTAGTGTTTAAGCACTAATATCACTCTGAATAAATCAAAGTTTACAACGGTAGTACAAACCCGAGGAACTCTTTTTGCATATATATAATCCATGTGATTCTGTGTAGACAAGGTGACATTGTATACGTTTCCTGCTTGAAACATGCTGCTGGCTAAACGAAACAAAATGTATGCTAGCATTTCCCACCTAAGCTAAAAGGAAGCGCATGCAACAGCTGTGTAGCTTCTAACTAATAAAGAAATAAAAGCATCAAGGGAAGTTTTAGTTTAGTACTTTAAAATTTTGCTTCAATGAATCAGAGTTGTAGTAAATTTTTCCCTTTTTTCCTTAATCTGCTTATATTGGAATTAGGGATATTTAGTGTTCTCTTGTCAATAGACATGTATTTAAAATATGTTACATCCAAAGACACTGCTTTCACATTACCAAATGATCAGTGCCCTTGTTCATAAATTGCTTAAACATTCTTAACTTTTACTTTCAACCAACAGAACAGTTAATACTCAATGTTCTTTATCATGAGAAGCAAAAAGTTATAATACCAGAAAAATGTATGAAGGCAAGTACTGTTGTTTCAAACAACAAGCAGCATAGTATTATTTTACTTGAAAGAAGGAAAACACAACAGCCATCACTTGATTGTTCCTTGATCACCCTGACCTTCTGCCTGGGTGTACTTTACTGCTAAGAAGCAGGCAAGGGAAGCCTGAGCTGCACATAGGTATATTGAGAAGATGAGGTGTCCACAAAAGGAGTTCCAGTTTTGCTTAAGTGAATGGAATTGTCAGATAAGTCTATTTAAGAAGGCAGGAGTGCATGTCCCAGAACACTTCATGGAATAATCACTATGGTGCTTTTCTGAGGGAAGGGTACATATAAACAAATAAAACTGGAGATACCAGAGGTCAACCAGTTCTGGAAGGTATCAGCGTTCCAGTCTGCCTTTAGTTGAGAGACTTCACTGAGCATATCACGCATGCAGTTGCAGCCAAATGCCAACCTTTAGGAAAGAATTATGTCCTAGAGTAAGGATCTCCACTAGGACTAAATTCAAAACAGTGATAAATCCATCCTATCAAAGAATAAGAACAAGATATACAAGCCAGAAAAAAATAAGCTGCTAGTTGTTTCACTGCCTACAAGAACAAATTTTAAAGAGATAGCATAGTTCATACTCTCTGCAATCTTTCATCAACAATGTCCAACAAACCCTCAAAAATTACAAAACATATTAAGAAACAAAAAAACATATGACTTACATTAAAGAGAAAAACAAGGAAATTTAAAATAATCATGAGATGAATCAGATATTGTAGTTAGCAGACACATGCTTTAATATAGTGATTTAAATATGTTTAAGAATGTTAAGAAAAAAATATAATAATGAATGAACAGATGGGACATTTCAACAAGAACATAAAACTGTGTAATAAATTTGAAATTCTAGAATTTTTCCAGAACAACCTCTCAAATGAAAAATTTACTATATAAGCCTAATAGCAGAGGGAAAGTGACAAAAATTAGAAAAAAAAAAAACTTAAAAAGATGGCTTAATAAAAACTACCCAATTTGAAAAACAATGAGAAAATGATTGAAAATAAATGAGAGTTTTAGTCACTGAGGGCACAATATAAAGGAGTCTACTTTAAGAAAAATTGGAGTTTACAAGAGAGGGAAAAGAGTATAAAAGGCAGAAATATTTGGAAGAAAAAATGGCTGAAATATTCTCAAATGCAGTGAAAACAAACTTGTGACTCAAGTAGCTCAGCAAGCCTCAAGCAGGGTAATCAAAGAACACTGTACTTAAATGCAACAGAATTAAACTATTAAGGCTAAATAGAAACAAAAAACTTTAAAGCAAACGTACTGAAAAAATACACATTACACATAGATAAACATAAGTGATGGCTGACTAGATATAAAAATATAATCCAGGCTACAATAAAACATGTATTAATTGTGTCAGGAAAAAAATGTGGCCAACCTAGAATTTTACAGGCAGCAAAAAACATCTTTAAAAAAGGAGCTCAAGTAAGGACATTTTCAAATGAATAAATAAAAACATCTTAGAAAAAATGAAGGTAATTTTTTGCTAGCTGACCTGCACTGAGAGAAATTTTTTTTATGGTAGTTCTAGTTTTAATTCTTGGGGGAAGGCCCATACAATTTTCCATAAGGGCTCTACTAATTTACATTTCTACCAACAGCGTACAAAGTCTCCCTCTTTCCACAGCTTCATCAATACTTCTTATCTTTTTGATAATAGCCATTCTACAGGTGGTGGGAGGTGATATCTCATTGTGGTTTTATTTTGAATTTGAGAGAAATTTTAAAGTTTGTTCTGGCTGAATGAAAATGATGCTAGATAGCAACCTGAATTTATAGGAATAAGAAAATCAGAAATAATACATTAGTAAAAATAAAAGCATGTGTTTAAAATTTCTTTAACAAGATATAACAAGTGGACACACACACATATACCACTATATTGTAAAGTTGATATTTTATGTAAATAGATATGATAAAAATAGCACAGAGTTTAGATTATATATGAAACTATACTGTTGTGAGAGTCTTATATTTTACCTGAAGTAATACAATATTAACTTTCTATTAGACTGTGACAAACTGAGAATATTATAATCCATAGGGGGAACACTAAATATACATTTATAATATAAATAAATATGTATATTATTTATATAAAATATATATATTTTAGCTATGCCTCTTTATAGTATATATATTTAGTTATATTTATATTATATATATTTTGTTATTTCATAAATATATGTAATATAAAGAGGCATAGCTAAAATAAATGAAGGAATAAAATTGGAATACTCAAGAAAAAGTATTTAACTCAACAGAATACCCAGTAGGAGGAACAGAGGAAAAATTAGTGAATGAGAGAAGCAAAGAAAGAAATAAAAAGAGAGAACAAATGTAAACCCAATGAAGTCAATAGATGTTTTACATGTAAGTGGCTTAAACACCTCAATTAAAAGTCAGATTTCTACACTGGATCAAATAACAAAACCTAACTATATGCTGTATGATATAGATGTGTTTTAAATATAATGCTCGGTATAGACTGAAAGTAAAAGTGTAGAAAGTTATATACCACAGGAACAGCAAGCTTAAGCAAGCTGGAGTTACCATATTGATATATAATAAATGACACTTTGCTACAAGGAATGACAGCAAAGACAAAAAGAGACATAAGAATAATGATGTAAATTCCTAAGATGTAGCAGTCATGAATGTATACATGAATGCAGTTTCAAAATACATATGACAAACACACTAAAAGAACACAAAAGACCAATAAATTTACAAATATGGACATTTTAATGCCCTTTCACTGAGTGATTCATCAAATAAACAGAACTTTAGTAATGATATAGAATCTCTGAACATTACCTTGCTATAAATGACATTTATAGCACATTAAATATAGCTGTAAAATACATAATTTTTCATGTGTACATGCAACATTCACCAAGATAAACTATATGTTGTAACACAAGAGATTTCTAATAAATTTTAAAGAGTGAAATTTTACTTGATTTGTTCTCTGACAACCAAGTTAAAATAGGACTCAAAAATACAATAGACAGAAGAGCTCAAAATATTTGGATATTAAACAAAGCTTTTCCAAATAATACATGTACTATAGTTTGAATGTTTGTGTTCTCTCTAAAACGTTAAAACAACTTCCAATGCAACAGTATTAAGAGGTGGTGCCCTTAGGAGGTGATTGAATCATGAGGGCTTCACCCTCATGAATGGGACTGTGACATTTTTAAAGAAGCTGGAGAGAACTAGCTAGGCCCCATTTACCCTTCCATCCCTTTTGCCATTTGAAGACAGAGTTTGTCACTTCCAGGTGACATAGCAACAAGGTATCATTTGGGAGGCAGAGACTGAATCCTCACTAGACACTGAACAAACCAGCATCCTGATCTAAGATTTTCCAGGCTTCAGTATTATGAGACATACATTTCTGTTGCTTATAAATTACCTAGTTTTTGCTATTTTAATAGTAGAAATAGACTAAGAAACATGGATCAAAGATTATTTCTAACTTAATGATAATGAAAATACACATATCAAGGTTTGAGTGATGCCACTAAATTAGTGCTTAGAGGAAGTATATACCTTTAAATACTTATATTAGAAAAGAGGAAAGGTCTGAAGAAGCAAAAAATATTTTTTTTTAAAAGTCCAAATTAAGTGCAAGATGAAATAATAATGATAAGAGCAGAAATCAATGTAAGAGAAATCTGAAAAAATAGAGAAAATAATCAAGGCTAGAAGATGATTCTTTTAATAGAAAAATAAAATTGATACTGCACTAGAAATAGACTATATACTATTTCCTACATGTCCATCACATACATACCCTGCAACCTAGCAATTCCACTTATGTTTTTATTTTTCTTGGGTAAATACTTATAAGTAAACATAGCTAAAATAGGTGTATGGTTTTAAACATAACTAAAATAGGTGTACAGACTTATAGGAGAATGTACTTGTGCTCAGAATATACCCAAATTTCAGAAACAAGCCAAATCTACAAAAAAAAGATAAATTTTGTTATATTCATAGAACGATACAACAGAATTCTATGAGAGAGAAAGAGAAACTGATATTTGAACACACAGTACATGCATAAATCTACAAGATTTAGTCCGAGTGAAAGAAACCAGATGCAAAAGAGGAGATACTATGAAGTTCATAAAGTTAAAAAACAGCAAGACATAAATTATTTAAAAAATCAGAAAAGTGTTTCTCAGTGGGAATACTGAGAAACTGTCTTGAGGGGAACAAAAGATGTTTTCCAGTGATGGAAATACACTATTTATCTATCTATATCTATCATCTAATATGTCTGTAATACAATATCTATCTATCTAACTATTGATCTATCAACCATTTTGCGACAGAGTACTGCTCTGTTGCCCAGACGGGAGTGCAGTGGCACAATCTCAGCTGTCTGCAACCCCTGCCTCCTGAGTTCCAGTGAGTCTCATGCTTCAGCCTCCTGAGTAGCTAGGACTACAGGCAGGCACCAGCATGCCCAGCTAAATTTTGTATTTTTAGTAGAGATGAGGCTTTTGCCATGTTGGCCAGCTCTCTCTCGAACTCCTGACCTTAAACAATCCACCCACCTCAGCCTCCCAAAATGCTGGGATCACAGGCATGAGCCACCACACCCAGCCAGGATATGTACTATATTTTGATATTAAATGGTTTACACAGATATATGCATTTGCCAGGCAATTAATTACATAAAAATTTGTAATTTCCATGTACTTAAAAATATGTAAATATAGTAAAACTTTCTACTGTAAGTAGAAAGTTAACTTTTTGCAGTTTTGTGTGTTAGCAATTCTATAAATTATTTTTTTTTATGTATCCTAGGCTTGACTAAGTGAAAACATTGATGATGATGTGGGCCAAGTGTCTCACTGCTTGAGAAAGGAGTTAGATATGAAAACCTGGAAGACCAGAATTTACTCTGTGTTGTTGAAACGAAGTGGGAAATGTCAGTATCAATCCATATATTTATGTATTTTATATGTGTGTATATAGGAATGTATGTATCTACTCATGGAGAGAAAAAAATTAGATATGTGCATGCACACACTCATATCCACAGAGACTTACAGTTAGGTCCACTGAATAGTTCTAAAAGCAGAGACACAGCAGTTAAAACAAACATGCATAGCTCTTAGGTCTTGGTTTATTTCACTAATAGGGCCTAAAAGCAATGACACACCAGTATCAATTAGCACACATAAACTATGGTTTCAAAGCACCATTATCCGAAAAAAAAAAAAAAAAAAAAAAGCAGGTCTCCTTTGGCAAAATAGCTGATTTCAAGGCTAGCATTGGAAAAGCAAAAAATGAGCCTGCAACGTATCTTAAGTCTAATAGTGATGGAACCCTATCAAAAGGACACAGAGAAGCAGCTTGAATGTGCTCCCATTTGCCAAAAATGGAATAATTTGAGTATGAAAATAATTATAGCAAAGGACTGTGTTATCCATCGAATAAAATAGGAGTTCATGATACTATGAAGTTATATAAATAAATAACTAGAGGAAGGAGGAGGAAAATTTATTCCATAGAATAGAATGGCAACTAGTAAATATAGAAGGATTATGGCATTAGAAGAAGGATTAATAGATAGTATAAATAGCATATAAAAGTTTGATGAGTAATACAATATTTATAGTCTCAAAATTGCTACTTACATATTAAATTTAAAAGACCTTAACCAAATTACCAAAGTTAACATTACTAATATTGAAATAAGCTGACATCATGTGTTTTCAGATGGAGTCCACTGAAGGAGGCAAAATATCACATCTGTGGGATTCTTGTCAAAAATTCATAATCTGAATCTAATCATACAGAAATTCAGATAAACCCAAACTGAGGAAAATTCTTGCCTGTACTTTACAAAATGTCAGTCAAGAAAGACAAAGAAAGCCTCCAATAACAGTGTTTAAGAGGCATAACAACTAAATGCAATGGCTGATCTGGGACTGGATCCTGGACCAGGGCATTAAGTAAACTGACATGACAAAATTTGGATATGGAATGTGGATTAGATAATACTATGATACCAATCCAAAATTTATTATTTAAAATGTATATTGTGACTATGTAAGAATATTCTTCTTCTTAGGAAATTATACTTATGTATTCAATGGTAGAATGGCACTATGTCTTCAATTTACTTGTAAGTATTTCAGGAAAAGATTTAATATTAAGGAATGTGTATGTGTGTGGTGTGGGTGGGGGTGCATGTGGAGAGAGACAGAATTTAAAAAACAATGCAAGTTGATCAAAATATAATTGAATATTGAGTTTGATAAGAATGTTTATAATTGTATTATTTTTTACAATTTCAAACTGGCTTGAAATCATGTAAAAAAAAATACTACAGACATGTAATTTTTTTTTTACATGATTTCAAACCAGTTTGTAATACAGACCTAGATTCATGTCTCTAATCCCAACACTTTGGGAGGCTCATGACGGAGGATCAATTGAGTGCAGGAGCTCAAGACAAACCTGGGCAATATAGAGAGACCTCATCTCTATAAAAAATTCAAAAATTAGCCAGGTGTGGTGGCATATGTCTGTACTCCCAGCTACTTGGGACACTGATGTAGGTGGCTAACTTCAGTCTAGGAGTTCAAGGTCATGGTGTGCTGTGATCATGCCACTCTACTACAGTTTGGGTGACAGAGTGAGAACCTGTCTCAATAAATTAATTACAAAGCAAAATTCTTATTTTATGCAAGAGCTGTGCCTAAGAAAAATTTTGTGTGTGACAAACAACAATAGTTAGTAAATAAGGCATTTGAATTGATAACTGAAGGAATTTCTGAAGAGAGAGACAGTATAGTAGCATATTAATTGATAAAAAATGTCAAGGAAAATAAATTTATAAAATACAATTCAAGGTTAACAGGAATGAATTTAAGATTCAAATTAGGCCAGGTGCGGTGGCTCACGCCTGTAATCCCAGCACTTTGGGAGGCTGAGGCGGACGGATCATGAGGTCAAGAGATCGAGACCATCCTGGCCAACATGGTGAAACCCCATCTCTACTAAAAGTACAAAAAATTAGCCGGGCATGGTGGCGCATGCCTGTAGTCCCAGCTACTTGGGAGGCTGAGGCAGGAGAATTGCTTGAACCCGGAAAACAGAAGTTGCAGTGAGCCGGGATCGC
>PVKP010022138.1:0-38103 GCA_004027715.1 Plecturocebus donacophilus | reverse complement strand
CACCATACCCTGCTAATTTTGTATTTTTAGTAGAGGCGGGGTTTCTCCATGTTGGTCAGGGTGGTCTGGAACTCCTGACCTCAGGTGATCTGCCTGCGGTAATCCCAAAGTACTGGGATTACAGGCATAAGTCACTGCACCCGGCCTATTTTTAACTTTTTAAAAGAACTGTCACACTGCTTTTCAAAATAGTTACACCTTTTTATGTTTCTACCAGCAATACAAGACAGTTCCCGTTGTACCACATTCTTGTTAACACTTGATACTGCCAGTCTTTTTTTATTCTAATTATTACAACAGAGTACAGTGGTATCTCACTGTGGCTTTTAATTTGTATTTTCCTAGCAACTAATAATATTATGATTATTTGCCATTTGAACATCTTCTCTGGTGAAGTGTATCTAAAATTATTTGCCCTTTTCTTTTAATTGGGTGTTTTGTCTTCCTCTTATTTCATTGTATGAGCACTTTATATATTCTAGATACAAGTTCTTTGTTAGATATATGTTTTCCTATGTTTTCCCCAAGGTGGGCCTTTGTATTTTCCTTTTTATAACAGTGTATTGTGAACAGCAAATGTTTCTAATTTTGATGAAGTCCAATACATCAATGATTTTTGTATAGATTATGCCTTTGTATGATGTTTAAGAATTATTTACTAAACCATAAGTCACTAAGATGTTTTCCTATGTTTTCTTTTTAATGTTTTATACCTTTAGCTCACACTTAAAAATAAAATCTATTTCAAGTTAATTTTTCTATATGATGTGAAACAGGGGTTGAGGTTCTTTTCTTTTTTTCTTTTACAGATAGTGATCAAGTTGTTTCAGTACTATTTGTTGAGAAAATTATCCTTTCCCCATTAAATTTCTTTGGCACCTCTATAAAAAATAACCATATACATGTGGATCTGCCTTCAAAGAGAAATCCTAAGGTACCTATAAAATTACAGAACAGATTGTGAAAATATGAGATTGGATAGCAATTTTTTTAATGTATTGTAGAAAAGATATGTGTTGATACGCCTGTTACACTTTTGAATCTGAATCTGCAATGCTTATTAATAATTTCACAAGTTTGGCACCAAAAATTTGTTCATGAAAGAGCATGTTCAAGTTCTGTCCTTGAGAGTTCCATTGACCAGAAGGAATAAAGCATACTTAATTCATACTTTTCAACCTTAAGGTTACCCTTCCCACTGAAAAGAACAGAAGGGTAGGATTTGCACACATAGAAGTGAGGAAAAGTGAATTCCAGCAGGAATAAAATGCATAAGCAGAGGCATGAAGACAAAAAAGCATGGGGCGAATTACAAGAATAAAATTTAAACTGAAGAAAAACGTAACAGTATGTTTTCTATTCCAGAATGTTCTGTGAAGACAATGATGTTTAAAGAGTCACCTTATCTGGAGGAAAATGAACCAGTAAAAAAAAATAAAAATAAATTTAAAAAAGAATTCCAAATTCCAGTATCTTGCCCAGTCCACCATACCCACTCAATTAATATAAAATGAAAAATTCAAAGACAACAAATAATTTATTTATGCAAAACAGTTTAACATTTCAGGTAGAAAGTATACGAAACTAGAGACCCAGGTCAAACCACCTTTCTTCACAAAGTCTTCCCTGGACTTTTCCAGACCTTGAGCTTCTCTGAAAACAGCTTCATCACACTGACTTACCAAGATACAGTAGTTTGCCCTTACCCAAAAGGGATTCACTCCAAGACCCCAAGTGGATACCTGAAACCACAGGTTGTACTGAATTCTGTATATACTACTTTTTTTTTTTTTTTACTATACCTACACACCTATAATAAAATGTAATTTATAAATTACACACAATAAGAGATTAGCACCAATAATTATAACAATATTACAGCATCACTACTACTGTGGCTTGGGGCCATTGTTAGGTCACATTAGGGTTACCTGAATATAAAAACTACAGTACATCCGATCTGATAACCCAGACAGTTCCTCAGAGACTAATGGGCAGTGAGCGCCTACAGCCAGTACGTTGAACAAAGGGATGATTCACGTGCTGGGCAGAATGGGAAATTCCATCACGGTATTCAGAATGGCACCCAATTTAAAACATATGTTTTATTTCTGGAATTTTCCATATAATGTTTTTATACTGTGGTTGACTTCAGAAACCACAAAAAGTGAAACTCTGGATTTCACCTGGACTATTAGATACCAGATATTATCCTGTGTATTTAGTCTTGCCTCCTAAATAAATGTCTCTTCCTTGTTTGAATATATATTTCTACCTTTTGGCTGATCAAATTTCTCATAGTGTACTTTTAGTGTACATATATACAGGAAATATCTTCTTCCAGAAATATTTTCGTTTTGTGGTTCACCCAGCAAAGGTTGTGAATGTTGGAATTAAGGTTATTTCTCAAAGGCTAATCTGTTTGTGGTTTGTTTTGAAGCAGCATGCTATCATTCTTTTTATAGCTCCATATCAGGTTTATGTATAATTCAATCAATACCTTGGGGCACACTATTTGATGATTACAATAAAAAAAGAGATCTATTTTGTTGTTCTTTGTGAAGCTACTTTCATTATCACGTGTCACTCAGTTACAAGAGTTTATGAGACCATTTACACCCAACGGACACTTTAAACATGCGGTTTTTATGACAAGTAAACTCCAAGATAAATGAAAACATTTTAGAAAGATATTAGGATCCTTTCCTTGGTCTTTGATTGATATGAATCGGGGTAGTAAAAAGGATTTTCTTTTGTATAGTCCTGCCTGTTACAAGTCGCCAGAGAAATGGTGCTGAGAAGAAGTGTTCGAAATAGCTAATGGCCTGGGCTTGTTCACTCAGCACCAGCAGGGTCCCTAAAGCTGAAAGTACAAAATGAAAAACAGGCAAATGATTTTTTAACCAATATACAAATACTTCAGATTAATTAGGCAAATACATTTTGTACACTTTCTACAAGATTAGGTTCAAATGTGGTAAATGGCTACCCCTCTGCTCTCAAATAGCAACCCCCATGAATTATTGCTCCCAAAAGAACATTATTTTTAATAGAGCAATGAACTGTTTATTACAAATAGTTACAAATATACTGATTTGTTTTGTGTTTTTATTATTTTATTAAGCTAATTTCAACTTTTACTTTAGATTAAGGGGTACACACACAGTTTACATGGGGTAAACTGTGTGATGCTTAGGCTTGGAGTCCCAGTAATCCAGTCACTCAGGCAGTAGGCATAGTACCCAACAGACAGTTCTTCAGCCCATGCCTGTCTCTCTTCCTCCCCCTTCTACTGGTCCCCAGTGTCTCCTGTTCCCATCTTCATATTCATGTGTATTCAATGTTTAGCTTCCACTTATAAGTGAGAACATGTGGTATTTGGTTTTCTGTTTCTGGATTAGTTTACTTCGAATAATGACCTCCAGCTCTATCCAGTTGCTGCGTATTACATGATTTTGTTCTTTTTCAAATCTACACAGTATTCCATGGTGTATATGTTCTATATTTTCTTTATCCAATCCCTTGTTGGTGGGTACCTAGGTTGATTCCATGTCTTCTCTATTGTGGATAATGCTGCAATGAACATATGAACGCATGTGCCTTTTTGATAGAATAAATTATTTTCCTTTGGGTATGTACCCAGTACTGGGATTTCTGGGTGGAATGATAGTTCTATTTTAAGTTCTTTGAGAAATCTCTAAACCCTTTCCATAGTAGCTGAACTCATTTGCATCCCCACCAACAGTGTATAAGCATTCCCATTTCTCCACAGCCTCACCAACATCTGTTGTTTTTTGATTTTCCATTGGATTTATTTGTACTTACTTATTTTGAGACAGAGTCTCGCTCTGTTGCCTGGGCTGGGATGCAGTGGTGTGATCTCTGCTCATTACAACCTCTGCCTCATAGGTTCAAGTGATTCTCTTGCCTCAGCCTCCCAAGTAGCTAGGATTATAGGTATGCACCACCACACCCAGCTAATTTTTGTATTTTTTTGTAGAGACAAGGTTTTGCCATGTTGGCCAGGCTGGTTCAGAACTCAAGTGACCCACCTCAAGTGACTCAACCACCTCAGCCTCCCGAAGTGCTGGGATTACAAGTGTGAGCCACCAGACCGGCCTTGTTTTTTGCCTTTTTAATGACAGCATTCTGGTTAGTGTGAGATGATATCTCACTTTAGTTTTGATTTGCATTTTTCTGATGATTGGTGATGTGAGCATTTTTTCCTGTTTCTTGGCCACAAAAGCATCATTTCTTGAGTCAAGAGTCTATTTTGGTCTCCAAGAAAATCATTTAAAATGCAAGCCCCTTTAATCGGACAAATTTGAATATAAACTACATTATTAGGTAGTACCATTGTATCAGTGTTAAATTTTTTAATTTGATGAATTTTACTGTGTGGTTATGTAAAAAAAAAAAAAGTTTTGTTTTCTTAGGAACTATATTCTGAAAGGATGAAGTGTCATGACCTCTGCAAATTACTCTCAAATGGTTCAGCAAGATGATAATAATAAAGATTATAAGAATAAATGTTGTGGATGTTTTACATAATAAAGAAAGAGATAAAGCAAATGTGCCAAGTTGTTACCAATGGATTGCATTTAAGTGAAGGAATATGGGATTATAATGTAATATTCTGGTAACTTGAGGTGTGAAAAATTTTTTAATAAAAAATTTATTTGAGCAGGATTAAGGATCTGCCTGACAACAGAAGCACCCACAGAAAATGGTATTCAAGTGATACTTAAAGGAGCAACTGGTCCCTGAATGCCCCTTTGCAATTTATTTCTTTAAACTAAGCCATTGCTGTGCTGCATTTCCTCCAGAACCTGTAAACTTCCAGCATACTCCTCCACATCCCTAAGTATCTATTCTAGTCATTGTCATCACATTTCTTGGTGGTATTTTCTTCACCTCCAGGTTAACCTGTTGACAATATCTATCCTAACTTGCTGTCTCAGAAGAATATGTGTCTTTACCACCTCCCTTATCATCCAACAATTGCCAACAGGCTAATGTCCTATTCCATCTTCCTTCCTCCAGGATCTGCTCCATCAATGATGCTTGCCCCTCTTGTGACGCCAGACTCTCCACTCAGCCTTTTCTGGGTTATCCCCTCCTCTTGACGCCCCCTGCTTCCCCTGCCTCCTTTCACACCTTTTGAAGTATAAAAAATGGTTACAATGAGGTACCCACAACAAAGAAACTGGGGAGGAGAAGGAAATGAGAATTAAACTACAATCATGTATGGATCACATGTTATGGATCAAAGTGGAAACCTACAAGTTACTTTAAAGACACTTAATGGTTCTAAAGTCATAAAGATTTGGTAAAAACAGGATAAGTAATATCGACATAGTTACAGAAACAGTGTGGTAATTACCTAGAAGGTAAGTTCAGGCATACAGCAAAGAAGAAACAAAGACAAAACTATGGTGATAGAAATCAGAACACTGGTTGCCACAGAGTAGAGGAGACTGACCATAAAAAGGCAAAGGGAACATTTTAGGGTAATGGAAATATTCTAAATCTTGGTTATGGTGAAGATTACAAGATGGCACACATTTGTCAAAACTCAACAAATTGCACTTGTAGAATTGGTAAATTTTACTGTAGGCAAACATAAGTCAACAAAGCTAATTTTAAAAGTATACCAGTTTTTATCAGTAGTAACAAGATTAGGAAGACACAGCTCACAACTGATTACCACATACCTATAGAAAAGACGCCCTGCTTAAGAAGCTATGTAATGAAAACGTGTACACCCTTCTGCTGTAGCCCTCAGGGTCAGAGTGCCCTTCCCAGTCAGTGGTAGTTGCTTGGAAACTGCTTTTTTCTAGGAGCTTCTAGCCTGCACAGAAGCCTTACTGTATGATATGTCACAGTAAAATTATCCTTTATTTGAATATACTGAGAATTTCCCTATTGTTCAGAGTATACTCATGACATTATAACCTTTTCAGAGAGCTGAAAGGACACATACAAACTTATTTGTTATAGATATCATCTCACCCACACTGAGCTTAAAATGACCACAGCACTAAAAGTATGTCCTTCACATTTCTCTGTTTCACTGTGGGTGGGGGGGGGGGGTAAGACAAAGAAAAAATATGCTCTAATTGTATCCAGAATGGCTTTTTCTCTTTTGTTAGGTTCAAATAACAAACCTTGGAAATTTTAAATCCTGGAAGGCCATCTGTCAGCAACTGGTTCCCCAGAGACCAAGAAAATGCTTTCATTTAGCTGAAGGCTGCTATAGGCAGCCACATACCCGCCTGAGAAAATACATCATTTTTTGCAAGTGTGAAAATGACTGCTAAGGGGAGTTGGAGCCCTAGTTACATGCCCCATTTCAGAGCCTTCAGCTCCAGCTTCGGGGACCAAATAAGACAGTGATGGCCCTGGGGATTTTAGAATTCAGTTTCTGACAGCCTCAGAAACCCCAGGCCACACTGAGGAAGAAGAACTGCATCTCATCTGTCACTAGCTCAAAAAACTCTTCAATGGCAGGGGCTCAATCTTGGCTCCAAAGAAGTTCTTGCTGGTCCCTCACTTATCTTCCCTAAATGAGTGAATACTGCTATAAAAGGTAGCTCTAGATAAACAGCTGCAGGCAAAGAAAGTCCCTTCCTCTTGATTTAGCATCCCCCTAAGCTGCCTGCCTGCTCCCAGCTTAGTGGAATTCCTGACCTTGCAGCCCTGACCCCCATCTGCCCTGCGTCTTCCCACATCCCCCCAGCCTCACATCTTGGCAACACCAAGACTGAACAGGCACAGCATGATTCTACTGCTTATTTCATATTCATGAATACGTTCAGAGATGTTTATTATTACCTAGATTTACAAATCATAATTTAGCATATCATTTCTGACAAAAAATACAGAAAAGTCTAAAAGAAAAAAATTCAGTGCCCCCCTCAGACCTTCAATAAGAGTTACATACGTACAGTAAAATGGTGAGAAAGGAAACCCTCAGCTATTCTGAGATGCAAATGCTAGGTAGTCAGCTAGGTCCACACTCAAGCTCATCACCGCTAGAACTGTTACACCTGGCTCTCAGCATATACAATTCAAACCTTGTGCAAATGGCCAGGGAGCCCCAGAGTCCAAAACACAGAAGGCCAAGACTGTTAAATCTCAGACCACTGAAGCTCCTGTATCACCACCAGCACCTGTCTACCCATTAGGCCCATCCAGCTCCACAGAGAGTGGCAACCCTAGGCTACATCAAGATCTCACTTTGACTAGCTGAGCCCACCTGCACAAGAAGCGAAACAGACTCCTTGCTGTTGAAGGGGGCCCAGGCTTCATATCTGTGCAGAGTAGTTTGGCTGAAATGGAGACATTCCAACTGAATGTTCCTGATGGCCAGAGGCACAACCTTTTCTTCCCTGCAGGTTGGAAAGTCCTCTTTGTGTTGTGATGGAGTCCTGTTGGTTTTCATTTATATTTTTCACTCTCACATTGCCTATTCTCTCCACCTCACCATTATAGGCCAGTCCCATTAAATCATGCCTAGATTCTTATGCTAACCCTTTCTGGCCTAGCTTCCCAGGCTCAACCCCAGGAGCCAGGTAGATAGACACTACACCACCACCTATATTTTCCTCTTATATTATTTTTGAGAAATATCAGTGAGTCCCTTTGATCTAAAACATTGTATTAGTTCATTCTCACACTGCTATAAGGATACTACCCGACATTGGATCATCTATAAACAAAAGAGGTTTAATTGACTCACAGTTATGCTTGGCTGGGGAGGCCTCAGGAAACTTATAATCACGACAGAAGGAGAAGCAGACATCTTCTTCACCAGGAGGGGAAAGCGAGAGGTGCAAGCAGCTGAAATACAGGACGCTTTTAAAACCATCAGATCTCGTGAGAACTCACTCACTATCACGAGAATAGCATGGGGAACCGCCCCCACGATCCAATCACTCCCCACTGGGTCCCTCGTCTGACACGTGGCAATTACAGGGATTACAATTTAAGGTGAGATTTGGGTGGGACACAGCCAAATCCTATCAATTATCAACTCCAAATGTCTTGCCCATCTTTATTGTACCCCTATCCCACACATCCTCTCTCACCATTTTCCAGCACTTACCTTCAACTCCAGCTGAACAGATTTACTCACTCTTTCTTATTTACTCTGATTGGTACTCAAATCATTTCCTCCCCATCCAATTTTCTCCTTTCTTATTTCTGGTATAGAAACCACGCCCTCCCTTTTACTTTATGGCCCAGAACAAGACTTAGGTTCTCAATGAAGCATTCCTGAAATGTCTTCAGCTGCCACTGTCTTTTCTTCCTTTTCTGGTGTTGTAATTCCAACACAGATTAGCACTTCATTGTTTGGAAACTGTTTCCACATGTGTGTTTCTTTGAACTTTGAGACTTACCCTGTATCATTCTAATAGCTGCAGAGTGCTAGACACCTGTGGGAGACTTCACAATTGATTTCTGGGCTGAATCAATTTGAGAACAATTGTTTCCAGCTGCTTTGTTGTAGCTGAAAAAAAAATTATACTTAATCCACTCAGAGTAGTACTCAAAATGCAGTAATCACCCTGTTAAATATTCCCATTTCCCATGTGATTTGAAATTTTTACCCAGGAGAACATCACTCATCTTTTATACTGCTACTCCATGGCTTTGACAAATAGAGTTCACCTCAAATCTCCCTTCAAACCATATTTAAACCTCCCCTCTTCCAGCAAAGACTCTGGGCTAGATCTCATTGAGCCAGTCAGCTTTGCTAATTTGTAACCAATTTTTGATTTACTAAATGCCAGCATTCAGCTGGAGGACAGATGGAAAAGCTGCAGGTAACTGCTGACCTTCTGATTAGAGGGATAAGATAACCATACCCGATTTCACATTCAGATTATCTACAGAGATTGGATATGAAAGATCTTTCCCAGGGTTACAGGGAGGAAAGGAAGCATATAGTCCCAAAATGGCATGTGGCTAAAGGGTTTATAAATTAATAGACGGAGGGATTTATTATAACCTTCAAGGCAGATAAGAAATATGTTGGTGCTGTGCTTTTCTGAAAACCCGAATGCCATTCTGAGAAGGCTAGTTCTAACAGAGAACTTTTACTCTCTAAATAAATAGAATATACTATTACCAATGAGGCCTTTTGTTCCTAACGAGAGGTACTGATGACTGCTATCACTAAAGCATCCTGAAAACCTGTGGCTGCTCTGTGGCGAGCAGACCAACTTCAGGCTCAATTGTGCAATACTGGGTGTTTGATTTGGTTCCCTTCTCACCTCCCCTTTTCCTTCCTCCTTCGTGTCCATATCTCTTCCAAATCCCTTTCCCAGACCCTTTGTGCATATCTACCATATTAGCCATCTGTGATGGTTAATATTGAGTGTCAACTTGATTAGATTGAAGGGTGCAAAGTACTGATCCTGAGTGTGTCAGTGAGGGTGTTGCCAAAGATTAACATTTGAGTCAGTGGACTGGGAAAGGCAGATCCACCTTCAATCTGGGTGGGCAGTATTTAATAAGGTGACAGTGTAGCCAGAATAAAAGCAAGCAGAAGAACGTGGAAAGATTAGACTTGACGGGGCATAGTGGCACACGCCTGTAATCCCAGAACTTTGGGAGGCCTAAGTGGGCGGATCACTTGAGGTCAGGAGTTCGTTCCAGACCAGTCTAGCCAAGATGGTGAAACCCTGTATCTACTAAAAATACAAAAATGAGCCAGGCATTTTGGCGTGTGCTTGTAATCTCAGCTACTTGGGAGGGTGAGGCAGGAGAATTGCTTGAACCTGGGAGGCAGAGGTTGCAGTGAGCCGAGATCACACCACTGCACTCCAGCCTGGGTGACAGAGGGCAATTCCATCTCCAAAAAAAAAAAATTAGACTGGCTTAGCCTCCAAGCCTACATCTTTCTCCCATGCTGGATGCTTCTTGCCCTCAAACTTCGGTTCAAAGTCCTTCAGCTTTGGGAACTTGGACTGGTTTCCTTGCTCCTCAGCTTGCAGATGGTCTATTGTGGGACCTCACCTTGTGATCTTGTAAGTTAATATACTCCTTAATACACTCCCCTTTATGTATACATCTATCCTATAGAATAGGAGTGGTGAGAGAGGGTATCTCTGTCTTGTGCCTGGGTTTGTGATAAATAGCTCTTATTATTTTGAAATACGTTCCATCAACACCTAGTTTATTCAGAGTTTTTAGCATGAAGGGCTATGGAACCAAAAAAGAGCCTGCATAGCCAAGTCAATCCTAAGCAAAAAGGAGAAAGCTGGAGGCGCACTAGCTGACTTCAAACTATATTACAAGGTTACGGTAACAAAAACTTGGTACTCATACCAAAACAGATATACAGACCAATAAAACAGAACAGAGGCCTCAGAAATAACACCACACATCTACAACCATCCAATCTTTGACAAACCTGACAAAATCAAGCAATGAGAAAAGGATTCCATATTCAAAAAATAGCGTTGGGAAAACTGGCTAGCTACATGCAGAAAGCTGAAACTGGATTCCTTCCTGACACCTTATTCAAAAGTTAACTCAAGATGGATTAAAGACTTAAATGTAAGACCTAAAACCATAAAGACCCTGTAAGAAAACCTAGGAAAAACCATTCAGGACATAGGCATGGGCAAGGATTTCATGACTAAAACACCAAAAGCAATGGCAACAAAAGCAAAGTAGGCAAATAAGATCAAATTACCGAAGAGCTTCTGGGTACCAAAAGAAACTATCATCAGAGTGAACAAGCAACCTACAGAATGGGAGAACATTTTTGCAGTCTACCCATCTGACAAAGAGCTAATATCCAGAATCTATAAACAAATTAAACAAATTTACAAGAAAAAATACAACCCCATTAAAAAGTGGGCAAAGGATATGAACAGACAATTCTCAAAAGAAGACATTTATCCAGCCAACAAACATGAAAAAAAGCTCATCATGAAGGGCCATTAGAGAAATGCAAACCAAAACCACAGTGAGATACTATCTTACAGCAGTTAGAATGGCAATCATTAAAAAGTCGGAAAACAACAGATCATGAAGAAGATGTGGAGAAACGGGAACACTGATACACTGTTGGTGGGAGTGTAAATTAGTTCAACCATTGTGGAAGACAGTGTGGTGATTCCTCAAGGATTTACAACTAGAAATACCACTTGATCCAGCAATCCCATTGCTGGGTATTTATCCAAAGGATTATAAATCATTCTACTTTAAAGATACATGCACATGTTATGTTTATTTCAGCACTGTTCACAATAGCAGACTTGGAACCAACCCAAATGCCCATCAATGATAGACTGGATAAAGAAAATGTGGCACATATACAACATGGAATACTATGCAGCCACAAAAAAGGATGAGTTCATGTCCTTTTCAGGGACATAGGTGAAGCAGGAAACCATCATTCTCAGCAAACTGACACAAGAACAGAAAACCAAACACCACATGTTCTCACTCATAAGTGGGAGTTGAACAATGAGGAACACATGGACACAGGGCGTGGAACATCACACACTGGGGCCTGTCGGGGGTGGGGGGTCTGGGGGACAGATAGCATTAGGAGAAGTATCTAATGTAAATGATAGGTTGATGGGTGCAGCAAACCATCATGGCACATGTATACCTATGTAACAAACCTGCACATTCCCACATGTACCCCAAAAGTTAAAGTTTTAAAAAAAAGACAGCTTCTGAAATTGTGTAGAGTTTGGTCTCCATAGACCAAGTTTGGTAGCCACAGACATAGGAGACTCTGATGTGTTTCTGAGGGGCAGCATCAGACAGGCATGGTGAGTGCCTCCAAAGAGGAAGAGTAGTGACAAGGAATGAGCTGGGAGGGATACCAGTCTGAAGGATTATCTGGATTGGGGAAAAGCAACCAAGGTGAATTCTGGAGAACCACTTGGTGATGAGCCATGTAGATGCCGTGTCTGGCTCAGCATAATGGGAGGGGAAGACTTTGCCTTTCCCAGAGTGTCTTCTGGGGAAGCCACAAAAATGAGCAGCACTAACCTATCACAAATGAACTTCAGCCTCAAAGGGAAACCAAGGCCTCCTGGATGGTTAGCAACAGAAAAAGCTTAATTTTCTTCTGTAGATTTCTTTTTTTTTAAGTAAAAAATGACTATTTGCTATTTATGTATGTCCCAAGGAAATGCAGAATTACATCTTTAATCACCCTTTTTTCCCTATGAGTCTATTTTTATATTCACCACAGACAAGTAATATTTCTTCTTCAGAGATTATCTAGAAAGATTGCACTGTCATTAGAAGTTTCATGTATTCACATTAGAATAATGTAGACCAAGTACAGACATGACAGCACGCCAAGGGTATTTGTGGACTAGAAAACATGACAAGCCACAGAGCCTACATGAGATGTGCCAGAGAGTGCAAGAGGTGCAACTAGAAGGGAGAGTCTGGGTCTGCATGCCCAGGGGGCTCCCTGTTGGATAAGAAGATTGAGTTACAACACTGGTCGAGCATTTTCTCGTTACCTCATTCAGATGGCAGAGCAACTTCACAAGGCTGGTGTTTCACTTCTCCACATTTACAAGTGCAGAAACTATGGCTCAGAGAAACTAAGTACCTTGCTCAAGATGATAAATGAAGCCAATAACAGCTAGGATTTGAACTCACTTCTGTACACCTCAAAGTGTGTTGTACTCTTGTCTCTACTTTTAAAAGAAAAACTTTAGACAAATTAAATTTAACAGAGTTTAATTGAGCAAAGAAGCATTCTTGAATTAGGCATCCCCCAAGCAAGAACAGGTTCAGAAAAACTCTGGCACCGCCAGGTAGTTGAAGAAGATTTATAGAAAGAAAAAGGAAAGTGACACAGAGGTACAGAAACAGTGGGATTGGTTACAGCTCAGCATTTGCCATATTTGAATGTGGTTTGAACAGTTGGCCACCTTTGATTGACACCAGAGTAGGTTATCGTCTGTTTACACATCCAATTACATGTACACTATGCACGAAGAAACATGTAGACAGAACTTACAGTATGTAAGGAAACAGCTTTAGGGTAAATTTTATTTAATACTACCATGTAACACTATTCAGTTCATGTTTAAACACTGGAGACACTGAAAGAGGTGTTTTGGAAACATAGGTGGCTGTCAGTGGAATAATGGAAGACCATAAGCCCTGAAAGTATGCCAAGAGCCATCTAGCTATCTGTGTTTAGGGAAAGTTTTAGTTTGACATTACCAGCCAAAAAAAAAAAAAAGTATTCAATCCAAAAAGACTCTGAGAGAAGTGATTTCACACTCTTGAATGGTGGTAATATATTTTTTTAATCGTTCTTGTTGTTAAGTATATCTGTTCATTAGTTTTACCTCAGTCCCTCTAGGTATGAAAGAGTTCCTCCTACTTAACTGAATGATAAAACAAATGCTTCCACTGCCAATTTTATTTATGGCATAATTTTCTCATCTCCGAAGAATGTGCTGTAGAGTCATTGTCTTTTGGAAATATGGACCATCTAAGCTTGTATATGCTCAATAACACTCTAAATGTGTTTATTCAAGCACTTTTCTACTAATTATTAAGTTTGGGTATATTTCAAGGGACATTTACTCCATCTCTGAGCCATTTTCTTTGAGCTTATTCACATCTAGAAGTAGACTCCAAGAAATATTTGCTTTTTAGGTGGTATCAGAGCTACCACATTCCTTAGAACTTAGTTCATTGGGTCAGGAGAAAATGAAAATGTCAGTTTTCAAGCAAATTTTTGATCTTTGAGAATTAAAGAATGGGTTGTTGGCAAATGGCAGTTGCTTTCTAACTTTACTTTCTGTGCTAAAATTTGAGTCACTCCACACATTTAAGAACACACAAAAGGCAAAGGAATGAGTTAATTTTGTTGGCTGTGTCACTCGCTCTTCTGCCCTATACTCATGTCCCTGGGTCAGTATTCATATTTTTGCCCTGAGGCCAAATTGTGCTCTTTTTTTTTTTTTTTCCATGTAGCACATTTTCACATGAACCTCTTAGAAAAAGTCAGCATTCAATAAAGAAAAGCCAAGTCAGAAATAAATCATAATATTAAGTTACAGAGGAGCAAGGCTGAATACTGAACAACTGGTACACCATGATAACACAATTTAAGGCAGTCATAAGTAAAATCCAGGTCAGTGTCAGGAAGTCATGCAGGGTGTTCCTTGCTGAACAAAGAGACGCTATGTAAATTACAAATCAAATGAAGAGTACATACAGGATATTTTATCCCATCTGCAGATCAGCCAACCTTCCTAGAGGCTCACAAATGATTTTTTTCCCTGCACTCTTGGCACTAAAAAGTAAAATTCAAATAAGTGATCTTTCAACTGGGATGTATCCTCCACATTTGTTATTGAAATAATTGAGAAGAATATACAACATTAGCCCTTATCGGAATAATGCAACGCCCAGGGCTGGATAACAGGATATTTTAGAGTGAGGCATAATATGGCCTGAATTTTTGCTTTTTCCCTTGGATTTCTGAATGACTGCATACTTCCTAAAGACAAAAGGTGATCTTGTACCCCAGATTAAATTTTCCTGCTGGCATACAAGTAGGCATTCAATTTCTCTTAGTTGGTTAACCAGGTATTGGGTGACCTGGTCCCTCCTAACTTCTCCAGGTTGTCTCCAGCCACCCACCTTCAGGCAGACCAAATTTTTCAAAACAGACTGTTTTTGTAGGATGCTGTGCCTTGACACATCCTACTAGTTGTAGAACACCTACCTCATGACTGCCTACATGGTGAACAAAATCTTCCCTCTTCTGGGAAGTTGTTTTAAATCACCATGCCCCACAATATTTAGCTAATCTAATCAGTTGCATTGACTGGATAGAGGCCATTGTTTAGTAACCTTCGTTCCTCTAACCCCAAGAAAAGGCCTGGAACCCTCTAGAAATTGCTACATACATGTTTTTAGTATGCTGAATAAAAAGCTCCCTAATATGACGAAGTCATCAAGACTCCCACCACATTCACAGCCAAGAGAAATCTAATATTTCCAAGGTTTTTGGGGGAAAAAATCTCTTTGACACTCATTTTATTCATATACCTGTTTTTACTTGGCTAGAGGTGAGACCAACATGTTTCATATCTTCAAAGAAATACAACTGCAAGTCTGTAAGTGGGAAGGAAAAATACCCGACATAACCCACAACCTAGAGGCTATATGATGCCTGCATTTGATGTGAGGTGGAGCTTTGAAACCCTCCAGTGTTTAGATTCCATGATTACACAGCTACATTTATTTAATAAATATATTATATTAAAGACAAAGCTCTAATTACTTTTTGTAAATGGGAGCTCTGTTGAAATGAACTTATGGGAACTTGTAGCTTTTTACCTTGGCATCGTATCCACAAGTCAGCAAATATTCACTGGTGACTTACTATGTGTTTGGTGCAATATAAAGCTAAACACGATTTTTTTTTCTTATGCCTGGTTGCCCCCAAAATTCCAGAACTACGATTTTTCACTAGAAATAAAAAAGAAACTCTTTTTCAGAAAGTGTAATTTAAGCCAAATAGGTCAAGCTGGTAAACTTTACATTTTGAGGGTATTATGGAGAACATCCTGTGCCATTTTAAAGTAATTTACAGATTGTGTGATACACGACACACTGATGTCCCCATCATCGCCTTCTACTGAAAGAGGGAAAATCAATTCTCTTCCCCTGCATCTTGTCTTCCTAAGTCCTGCTAAATGTACACAATAGCAATTCACTTTGGGGAGATTTTATCATGGCAGGAGAAGAGGATTGCTGATACAGTGGCATTAATAACTATTAAAGAAATGTAGGCTGAGATCATGGAGGAAAATCTATTCTGACAAGCATCTCCTGAAAGGAATTATCATTCACTTGGACAGTTAAAACCCTCCATCACCACTCCCTCCTACACATGCAGCCTGGTTGTGAGGAATCCTCCACAAAGAAGGCCAAATGTCCTGCTTAGGTCTTTCTCCAAATTAATAATGGATTCTCCAGGCTTTGCCTTCCTGATAAGCAAGAAAAGTTGCAATCCAGTTTTGTCTTGCAGGAGGGAAAATAAAACTGGCTTTCTCAATGATGTGCATCCCCAGGGCCTTTGTGATGAATCAGCTTGCATAGATTCCTTCTTTGACCTTATTAAGGACAGACACAGCAGATAATTTTAATAATGCAGCCTTCAATAGATCAAGAGTATTGCTTCCAAAGACTGCAAAGCTGAAAAGATTGATTAATGTTGTTTCTTTGGGGAAGAGATCTGAGAATGCTATATGAAGGTGGAGCAATTTAACTAGAACTTGGAGAATAAAATGCTGGTCTTAATTTTTCTTTATATTATCTGGGTGCCTCACACTACAAATTCAAAGCACACACTTACCCTGGTATTTGGAACCATAACCAGCTCATGATCAATGGAGCCCTAATGAGAACAGCCTGCTGAGCAGTCACAATAATCACCTTCTGTACAATTAATAGAGAATGAAATGTGAACATAGTTGGATATCAGGTATTTCTCTAATCACCCCTAATCAGAGGGGTGTGGTATGCATTCCAGAGACTTTTGATAAGTAGACAATATCAGAATTTTTTGCAATAATTGCATAATTAAGATGAATGGCCTACATGGCCTGAGGTATATTAGATACCAGGACTGGAAACCACTTTCTAGATTTGAAAGAAGTCACTAATCTTTCCTTAGTGCTGAATACTATAAATTAAGCGCTGAATTTAACTTTACCAGAAATAGACGTTTGAAAGAAGAAAAGTTGTATTTGTTCAAAATATCCCCTGTAATAGCAACTAAAACAATAATAAAAGAATCCACTACCTCCTTCTTAATAGCCAGAGAAACAGCCTGGGATGGACTAGAGTCAGTTTCAGTCAGACAGTCAAATTTCATATGACTGGCCACAAATTCCTCCCAGAGCCTGCTGTGATGTTCTTCAATTATCCTGCTTCTGAACACTCATTCTGAAGCAAGAACTCTGGCATCCCCCAGCACTGAGAGCAATAGAAATTGAAGTTTGGTACATGTTTTGTCTGTAGTCTACGCAAGCAGCAGCATGAAATAGAGGTGACACTGTTCTGCCACCAGCTGTGTGACCTTCAGCAAGTTACCTAGCCTTTATGAGCTTCAATTTCCTCAAGGCTAAAATGAGGATGTGATAAGCATCCAAGTTCCTCACAGATCTGAAATTAAGGATCTACAATGATCTGAGCAGCTTGCTTGTGGGACCATTTTTACTGGAGTGTTAATTCTTTTTACAATGAGCTACAATTACACATTTGGCAGGTCTGGCCCTGCTGTCTTTCCCAAGGAAGCATGAAGCCAGATGACTACTAGCTATTTATGGTGAGAAAATAATCAGATAAACAATGAAACATCAGAACACTTGAGCTATTTCCAAATCCATCCCTCCCTCTCTCTCTCGCTCTCCCTCTCTCATCTCTATCTCATCTACCTTCCTTCTTCCCTCCCTCCCTCCCTTCCTTCCTTTTAAAAATATGAATTTAGCACTACTATTTGCCAGTTCTTGTACAGAGACTGGGTTCAGAAGTAGTCTCTGCATTCATGAAGCATTCATGATGGCCTGAGGGAATATAGGCATTGATAAAATAGTCATTCAAACATAAGATACAAATATTAAAGGTCTATAAGGGAAGATGCAGGTGCAGAGTGTTCAAGATATGTATATGCATCACACAATACTCAATTAATAACCAATAAGTATTCTTGGACACTGCTGCAAAGAAGGAGTCATGATGATCATCTCAATGAAGGCACCGCTTCTCTGCTGTTTAATACCATATGGACAACCAAATGCTCCCTCATAAAACGTCAACTTTCCAAACTCATTTTCAATAATCCCAAAAGTTGTATTAAGGCTGTGTCAGTTGATCTGTTGTTTAAAACAATGCTATAATTTCAGTCACTTTCATCGTCAGTATAGTTTGGTAGCCTGGAGAAAACTGAGGCTTTACACCCCAGAGGTAAGGAAATGAATTGTTTTGTTTACGATGTGGTTGGAGAAATAAAAATATCTGGCTTAATCTTAACGCCTTTCCCTCTTGGAAAAGAGGCACTGTATAAATATATGTATGTGCATGTTATTATGTTAATATCGCAAATGGGAAATCACACAGAGAGAGCTAAGTAGGCCCATAAAGACAGAACAGAGCACCTGCCAACACTCTCCATTAGAGGCTATCTCTTGCCCACAGTAGGGTCTCACCACCAAGCGTAACTTCCTCTTGGTTTAACTTAACCTTAAACCAGTCTTAAAGTGAACTAAGCCTTCAGTAATTTGGATTGTACCATTTGAAACCTGAATAATTCTGACTCAGGTTGAAGTCTTTTTCTAAGTTGTCTGTGAGGGGAGTTTTGCTAAGTATATTGATATTGAAAAATAAAATGCTCGGAACTGGAGAGAAATATTTTTAAATATTTGTAAACAATTTGCAAGCATCTTTTAAAACAAGTTTTCTGTGGAACACTTGAAAAATACTTCATTTAAATTTTCCTTTGAACTTGGGGTAGTAAGTCTGAAGTTAAAAACAGTTTACATATCATATTCAGCACTAATAATGTCAACTTATTGTTACCCCCAAAATATTGAACATGTGTGATGAATGTAGTGTCCTAATCCACTGTTCCCATAGAGATGTTTAATAATTTCTGAAAGTAAACATGTACATCTATTATGTATCAATTTTAAAATTAAATTTAAAAAATAATGAATTTTTTAAATGTTTGCAGGAAATGTCATGTTGCTTATGTTTTGCACAATGAGGGAACCCATTTTCAACCAGGACTTCAAGAAGGAAGTAAGTTCTTGTATAAAATGGAGTTGATCAAACCACCTGAACCCTCAAACACCATAATTCATAAAGAAATTACTTCACCAAGAAGATCCAGGTCACAAAATGTTGCAATTTCACATAGCTAGAGGCAGCTATGCTCAGAGACCACTGGAGTGGCAGAAACTCTTTCACAATATCAACTAACAGAAGTTATATATACAAAACCTCTACTTTCAGTAGCTGTTTAAGCATAGACTATACCTTAGTTATAGTGCCATTTCCCAAGAGTAAGATGTATTAACATCCAACTTAGAGAAAAGAACACTGTGCAGCAACCAAAAGAAAATAAAGCCAGCAATCCCATTACTGGGTATATAACCAAAGGATTATAAATCGTTCTATTATAAAGACACATGGGCTGGGTGCTGTGGCTCACACCTGTAATCCCAGCACTTTGGGAGGCTGAGGCGGGTGGATCATGAGGTCAAGAGATTGAGACCATCCTGGTCAACATGGTGAAACCCTGTCTCTACTAAAAATACAAAAATTAGCTGGGCACGGTGGTGCACACCTGTAGTCCCAGCTACTCAGGAGGCTGAGGCAGGAGAATTGCTTGAACCCAGGAGGCAGAGGTTGCGGTGAGCCGAGATAGCGCCATTGAACTCCAGCCTGAGTAACAAGAGTGAAGAGTAAAACTCCGTCTCAAAAAAAAAAAAAAAAAAAAAAAAGACACATGCACACGTGTGTTCACTGCGGCACTATTTACAATAGCAAAGGCCTGGAACCAACCCAAATGCCCATCAATGATAGACTGGACAAGGAAAATGTGGCACATATACACCATGGAATACTATGCAGCTATAAAAATGATGAGTTCATGTCCTTTCTAGGGGCATGCATGAATCTGGAAACCATCATTCTCAGCACACTGACGCAAGAGCAGAAAATCAAACACCACATGGTCTCACTCACAGGCGGATGCTGAACAATGAGAACACATGGAAACAAGGAGGGGAGCATCACACACTGGGGTCTGTTTGCGGGGGATAGGGGAGGAATAGCAGGGGGATGGGGAGGTTGAGGAGGGATAACATGGGGAGAAATGCCAGATATGGGTGACGCGGGATGGAGACAGCAAACCACATTGCCATTGTGTACCTATGCAACAACCTTGCATGATCTGCACATGTACCCCAGAATCTAAAGTACAATAAAAAAAAAAAAAGAAAAGAAAAGAAAAGAAAAGAAAAGAAAAGAAAGCCTGGATCCAAACTGGTCCCTTAGCCACATCACTTCAGTCAGTCATCATTGGCCATCCTGGAGAAATAAGAACTACTGATGACAATTTTCACACATTATATTTATATCCTTTTCTGTTCACTCTAACACATGGAACCAAATATTTAATAAAATGTTTCTCTATGCAAAATACAAGAGACAGCTAACTTCTCAGCCAATTAGAAAGGCCTGAGAGAGAATGCCTTTGCTTTTTTGGAATGTTCTTTATGGCAAATGAACTGGAGACCAGTTTCAGGACTTTTTGCCTTTAATTAGGTGGTATACATTGCATATTGTCACTCCTTTCTCTCTCAAAGAATGTTTTATTGTCTTCATAAGTCTTAATTTTAAAAAGAAAAAGTCTCTTTGGTTTAGTTGAGCTAGACAACCCCATGGTGACACTGGAAGCGTGATTTTCTGGTGCCTGGTTAGGGTAAAACAAGTAACAAGATCCTTGACAAATTCTGTTTTAACTGGCCTAATTTATGCTTGGATGTGCAACAGGTTTTAATAGTCTATATTGTATTTGTATTGTATTTAGTAATTTTCCCAAAACCATTCTAAGAGAGAAAGATATCAAAATTTCGATTTGTATTTTTATAACCCCTTTGTAATGTTTGCTTTTGTGTAAGTTTTATAACATTCAGATTAGGATAGTAAAATATGTTGTTATAAATAACTAAGAACAGCTGGGTACAGTTGCATGTGCCTGTAATATCAGCTACTTGAAAGCATGAGGTGAAAGGATTGCTTGAATCCAGGAGTTCAAGACCAGCCTGGAAAACAGCAAAAACTTGTCTCATAAAAAAACAAACTGAGAATAATTGGGATATATATTGGAAAGTGTTTAGCACTCATGTGTGAGATTAAAAAAAAAACTGGGGGACCATTGATCTGTACAAAAGATCCTTGAAAAAGAAAGATCATATCTTATTTTGCTTTACATATTCAGAGCCTAGCTAAGTTTCTAGAAAATAGTAGACAGTCCATAAGTGTATATTGAATAAATGAAAGAATGAGGTTATAAATGAAAACAGCTATAAACTTTGTATTCTTGACCATGTAAGAGTAAATTTTCACCAATTAAGAACAAAACTTCAGGACCCAATCATAAGCAACAACTTCTATGATAGCAAACATTAGCCTCCTTCTATACAGTATATAAAGCTTGAACTCACCAGCCCCTTCTGAGTCATCAGACCCCTTTGGAGAAGTCCCTGAAATTGTCTAAGGAATGCTGGCCTTTCTTATTTGCAGGCTCACTTGAACACAGACAGATTTACATCTTGTCATGCTGAGTAAGGATTCTCAGTTGTTGAAGAAATCTGTAGCCCCTAAGAAGGAAGGGAGCTATCTAGTGTAAGCTGAGCAAACATTATCCAACCCCAAATATGCCCCTCTTACCACCTGTCATAAATCTGGCCTTTCCCCTTTTGCCTTATCTCTGGCTTTGTTTTGATTTCTCCTAAGTAATAGAGTGGGTTTTTGCTTTCCCAACAATCCTGCTTTTATTCTCTCACCGCCTGTGATAGATCCAAGTCTACAAACCACAGCCAATAAAGGGCTGACCTCTTTCTCGCTTGGGTTGCTGTCCAAGGTACTAGACAGTAATGGGCTCTAAACAGAGTAAAAATGAATACCTTTGTGTGGCGTCATTTTTTATTATTATTATTATTTTGAGGAAGTGCGTTGTGGAGTTGCCCAGTCAGCAGAAAATCTGGTCTGGCATTGTGTTTTTCTGTCTCAGAGGATAGATCTTGCTCCCATAGTTTGTCCAGCAGCAATGGCCTTCATGGGGAAATCAGAACTACTGATTGCAATTTTCACACATCATATTTGTATCCTTTTCTGTTCACTCTAATAAATGGCATCAAATATTTATTTAATAAATTTTTTCTCTACACAAAGTAGGAGTGACAGCTAACTTCTCAGCCAACTAGGAAGGCTTAAGAGAGAATGCCTTTGCTTTTTTGGAATGAGAAGCTTCAAATGGCCAGAGGCCTTGGATAGGACACAGAGGCAGGTGGCTTTTCAGGAAATGAAGGGGGTGCATAGAAAAATAAAATATGATTCCTGACTTCAAGTGGCTTACCATTTGATTGTTAGGTATCTCATATAGGCATCAACTAAAAATACAAAGCAGCATAACTTCCATCATGCCATTGATGACAGTGGGTAAATGTTATAGAAACTTCAGAGGATATAGAGGCAAACATTGGCTATAGCAGTCAATGACATTATCAGTGAAGACACAACTTGCTTAGAGCCAAGAAAAAGTAGGATTTTGAAAGTCACAGAGAAAAAGAGTGTACTAGAGGAGAATAACTCTGTAAACAGAGGTATAGAGAACTAAAGTATAAGAAAATGAGGCATAACTTAAGGTACCATAAAAAATCAGTAAAAAATATCAATGGTGTGAGAGGCAAGAGTCAAGGGCTTTGAAAACAGATGGAAAATAACAAGCAAAAATGAATCAAATATCTAAATGCAAATGAAATAAAATTATGTAAATACCCAGAAAAAAAAACAGCAAATGCCTGTAAAACTTTAGAGCAGAGAAGGTTTTTCTAACTGAAAACCCAGATGCCACAAGAGAAAAGAATGACAAATGTGAATACATAAAAATAAAATCTTTTGTTTTGCAAAAAGCATCACTGACAGCCAAGAGAAATGACAGACAGAAAAAAAAATGCAGCCTACATTGTAGACAAAGAGCTAAGATAATTATACAGAGTTCCTAGAAATCTGGAAAAGAGAGACCAACCATCCAATAGAGAATAGGCAGCAGACAACAACAACAAATTACAAGTTTTCTTTAAAAATAGGAGGAGACTTTCAATATCACACATATACTAAAGAAAATGCAAATGAAAGCTCTAACAAGACACTATTTTTTATCTAAAATTTCACAATACACTCTGTAGCTGAAGTATTAGAATATAGATACTGCAGTGCATGGTTTTATATTGCTAGAGAGGTTGCACAATGATACCATTTCTGAGGATGAGAATTTAGCAATACCTAACAAAATGACAGATAGATTTTTCCTTTCACCCTACAATTCCACTTCTAGGACCCTATACCACAAATACACCTGCACAAGGGTGAAATGGCATTTGTACATGATTATTCACTGTAATAAGGGAATACTGAGAAGAATCTAAGTGTCCAGAAAGATGAGACAGATTAAATCGTTATGGTGCACCCTCAAGAAAGAGTGTTTGCAAAGATATTTTAGATGAGAATAATATTTATGCACCGATACAGCAAAATCACAATAACTATCGAAGAATAACCAACAGCAAGACATAGAATAGTATGTATTGGATATGAAAAACTATATTTATGTAAACATAAGACTAGAATCAAAAACAAGAAACTATTAAATTATTCCACAAATTGGCAAGTGGGAAATAATGAAAGCAAAATATTTACATTCATGCATTTTGTGTTGTTTTGGCCTTTTAATTATGTAAATAATATTAACTTTTTCAAGAAAATTATATTCAGAAAATAACTTCTCAAGTTGAAAACAAATTCAACTAAAGGACTCTAACTGTATATCAAATTGGTAACAGCAAAATTATTTCATTAAAGAACTCAAAAACACAGTATTTTGACTGTGAGTACGCGGCATGAGATACAAATGACTTCATGATTTTTCAAATATATATTTAAAGACCCAGAAAGGTCCTAGAAGCAATGTAACTTCAAATAGCAATTAAGATTCTTCATATCCAGGTATGGCCCTATTACCATTCCCCATGGATGGGGATTGGGTGGGGGAACAAGGCTCTTTGGAGGAATGGTTGATTTCAAGTCTGGGGCAGAGTAAGAACAAAGTGAATTTAGGACTTCTTGCTCAGGAAAGCAAAGATGCCTGCAAAGACAAATGGGGCTGTGACAAACACACCAGGAGTCAGTGTGGAGCCATCCATAGGTCAAAGTTGTGACAATCTCAACATCAAAAAAAAAATAATGAGTTTAGTAGATTGAAACAGATTGAATCAATGAAAAGTCAATGAGTCTATAATCATATTTTAAAAAGAAAGTCATAGAAATCTCATTTGTCACCATTTGAGGTAGGTATTAAAACAACTCTTTGAAAACTGGGAAATAAAGTGAAAGAATTGATCTTTTTTTCTGCCTTTCTGCTAGCAACTGGATTTCAGAGTAACCAAATTGCTCACCTGGTGAAGAAACCTTTTCTACATAGGAATCCTGGCTGATAAATAAACAGTGGTGGGATTTTAAAACATTGTAGAAACCCTAATTAAACTAACTGCTTATTATCAGTTGGTGTCACAACCAGTAGGTGAGTGGTTTGCACAGTAATACTTTCATATAGTGCAAATTAATACTACACAGATTACTTTCTAGTCCCAAAATAAAGGGATTATTCTACAATGGAGGGAGTAAATTGTTATTACAGTAATCCAAGGTCCATGTTAGTATCACTAATGATGGGTCAATGAAATATTATGTGTCTTCCAGTGTACTACAATCTCATATATCTGAAATCAATTAAAATCAGCTAGAAATGTTTAATTTTAATGCATTAAGCCTTTCAACATCATTTCCAGGATATGGGACACATGTGAAATGTAAGAAACTTATGCACTAAATGACACCAGAAGCCAGACAGATACGGAAGGTAGTACATTCCATAGGACAAGTGAAATATTCTCATTAACAATCAGTGCCAGAAAAGAAAAAAATGAGGCTGAGTGTGGTGGCTCATACCTATAATTCTAGCAGTATGGGAGGACGAGGTAGGCGATCACTTATGGCCAGGAATTTGAGACCTGTCTGGACAACATGGCAAAACCCTATCTCTACTAAAAATACAAAAAATTAGCCAGGCGTGGTGTCGCGTGCTTGTAGCCCCAGTTACTCTGGAGGCTAAGGCACAAGAATTAATTGCTTGAACCTGGGAGGCAGAGGCTGCAGTGAGCCGAGATTGCACCACTGCACTCGAGCCTGGGCATCAGAGTGAGACTCCATCTCAAAAAGAAAAGAAAAAAAAGAAGCAAAGAAGCAAGGGTTCCTTTTCTGGTCTTCTGGATTAAAAGAGACTAGGGGCAAACGGGGGCAAAGGTGTGTTACTAATGTTTCACAACCAATTTGGAGTGATGAGAAGCCTTTGATTTGCAATATTGGCTGATTTCCATATTGAAAATACTTTTCCATGGAACTTTCAAGCTACCAACGTGACATCAACTAACTCGTAAAATTTCTGAAAGCTTAACAACTGAGTCTTGTGGGAGGTATAAGCCAGTTGCAGTGTCACTACTTAAATGACGTCACGACCTGGCTCAGTGTGGTCCTAGATTGATACAGGAGAAACCAACTGCACAAGTCATGTGAATGCCATCTGGGAGAATATTTGATGAGCTTATAATATAATAAAATGGAAAGGTAGCCATCATTACAAAAAGAAGGAGGTTATAAAATAGGGTGTATAGTATGCTCTCATTTTGATATAAAATGTTGCAAATATGCTAAGGTGGATATTCAACAAGGTGCTAACAGTGATGACTTCTGGATGATGAGAATATGCTAGTTCTTTTTTTCATTTATCTAAGATTTTCTAATGCACCTCCACCAATGCTATAACATTTGGTTGTAATATTATGGTGATATTTTTAAGAGAGATGATAATGAGGCAAAACACATTTTGGAGCAGGGAGGTACACTAATAGTGTCTGACGGATCAATGCATCTGTCTTATCCTTGGAGGGGCCTTTTCTGGCCAGATGACCTATTTGGGGATCCTGAAAAAGAAACCGGCTGCACTTGTAGAAGTTTGCAAATAAAGTAGGAACTCACAGCTTGTATGTTTTTCCTCTTTCTTTTGAGTCCTCTGTGACCACTGCAGCCCAATCCATTGTGAGTTCTCCCTCAGCTTAAGTCTGCCAGAGCAATTTTTCATTGGTTTATTCCCTCAGTCACTTACTCCTTTACTCCACCAATTGGTCTCCATGCCTTCACTAAGTATCCCAAGCTACTTAGTGAAGCCCAACTTGGCATGAAAATATGGATGCATGATCTTAGCCCCCAGCAACTCACTTGGAATTCAACATAGTCTTCTTATTCTTCCCCATTTTGAGAGTGCTTTGAAGACAAGGGCCATCATTTACACTTCTTTGTTTCTATTGCAAAGTTTGGCACAGAACTATTTACATATTAATAATTCATAAAATAATTACTGACGATAAAATGGACTCACTGTTTTTGCAACTTCCTAAGGGAATAATTAAACATGCTAACCAGTACAAGCCATTCGCTGGTTATTTCCAGACATTTTTGATCAGGTATTCTCCTAAGTAAAGAAAAATAGATACAAATTAAGCATTATTTCTCAACATTTGTACATTTCTTTCTCTATGAATTATATACATGTACCACCATGCTAACATAATCTTTTTCTTATTTTTAGATGATATTTATTTTAGACGATAGCTATTTACCGGAAAATACTGGGCTAAACTAGCCTTCCTTTTATCTTTTTCCTCCCTGTCCTCCTCCCTAAATCCTCATCGACAAGTATAAAATTCCTCAGAGAAGGAAAGAGATGGAAATTGCAGCATCCTGAGTTAAAGGCAGTTTTCCCAGGCCCCAGCCCCACCCACTACATCTGAAGGATATGTCACTTGATGGGCGTTGTGCTTATGTATCTTCCACCTACACACAAACTTCCCATACCTCTTCAATCTGGAATGTAAGCCAAGTAAATATAACTTTGTTACCCACTGCATAAATAATATCAGCCACCATTCAACTTCCAAATGACTCCTGATACACTCTCTTCACATTGCACAGAGATGTGAAAAGAAAATAACTTTGAGCTAGTATCATTTCGGCAGGGAGCTAACTCAGTGATTTCCATGTGGATGAAATAAGGCAGAAGTATCAGGACTTGTCTATTATCCATGCAGGTGAGATAGGAATGGAAACATCCGCTCTGTCAAATTGAATGGCCTCCTGCGCTAGCACCCTTAGACTCTGGTTTAACATCAAGATGTCTCAAGCTTTAAATGGAATGTCAAATATAATTTGGCTCTGGATTCCCAAGATATATGATTGCCCTTGGAGAAAACTTGATAACTCAGCGTTCTTGTGTCAAATGTGTATCTACCTGATAGTGTACTCTATAAAGCGGGTCTCCCGCTCTCCCTCCACCACATAAAAAGCCTCAGCCAGATTGATGGGCCAGGTTCCATTCCTTGCTCTAATGGGCATGAGACTCCACAAAAAGAAAACAAACAAACAAATTTTATGTCCATGAGGCAAAGGCCACTGTTCACAGTTCTCTTTGTCAATCTAATCTGCACAGAATATGATAACTCAGTATTGGAATGCAGAGACTTTTAAGGTCTTTTGATGCAGTTAGCTATGTCCATGACAGCACAACACAGACATCCCCTCCCTTAAAAGTCCTCTTACCAAGATGTTCCTCATTATCACTGCCTCTAGCTTGGCATTACTTTCCTTCATTGTGGGAGAGTTAGGCTCAGCCCCAAAATTCAACTGAAAATACAAGTAAAGACAAAGAAAAAAATATATAAAGCAGGCTGCTTCTTTCAAGCAAAAGAAATTCAGCCTAAACTTGGAAGGACTGAGGGACTGAGTATGCACTAGGCAGCTGTGAGAAGAAGAAGACAAAGCAGTGAATGTGATCAAAAGACTCAGAGTCTGGTCCAAAGCGATTTTTGAAAACTAACACAGTAAACAAAGAAATCTGACAGCCTTAGCCCTGAGTGTACATACACATTTTAGTGGAGTTTGGTCTACAGAAAATGGCCTTTCTCTTACTGACATATTGCAATGCCAGAAATTCTGAAATACAGTTGGATTACTAAATGTAAATATGGCCATGACATAGGTATCTGAAAGGGGCAATGAACCATCCTGATATGAACATACTGATGATTCCTTACTGGGCACTTAAAATGAGCCTGGCAATTTTGATCCATTATCTCTAATGCTCAGAACACCAAAGAAAGGTATTATGGATTGGATTGTGCCTCCTCCCAAAACAGATATTTTGAGGTCCTAATCCCCAGTATCCCAGAATGTGGCCTTATTAGGAAATAGAGTCTTTATAAAGGTAATCAAGTTAAAATGAAGTCATTAGAGTGGGCTCTAATCCAATATGACTGGTTTCCTTATTAAAAAGGGAAATTTGATTCAGAGACACACACAGAGAAAAGATGATGTGAAGAAACAGGGAGACCACCAGGTGACGACAGAGGATCAGAGTGATACATCTGCAAGCCAAGGAATGCCTAAGGCTAACGGAAACTAGGCTAACAGAAGCTAGGAGACCTGGAGCAGATCCTTTCCCAGTGCCTTTAGAGAGAGCATAGCACTACCAACACCTAAATTTTAGACTTTTAGCCTCTGGAACTGTGAGATAATTGTTTCTTATTCTAAACCACCCAGTTTGTAGTAATTTCTTATAGAAGCACTAGGAAATTAATATAAAGGCAATTTACCATGTTTTTGCTATAAATGTGGAAACCGAGATAGAGTTCAAATTCAGCCCCATCTGACTCCAGAGCTCATACTGAAGCAACTGCAGCAATGTTTCCAAACTGGCTTCCATGGGCCCTGGAGTTTCAAAAACATGTGCCTGAGGTTCCAAACATGCAACCACCAAAATTCTTAGTTTTCCATTTGCATTTCAATGGTATTAGAAATGATGGGTGTACATGGACTTATCTTAATTGCCAACTAATAATCAAACAATAGCCCACAGATTCCATGTCCAAGCCTCTGTTTGCATTGGTGATGGACCCAATACTAATTATTACTACCTTAATTGTCTCAGGATAATTTAAAGAGTACAGTATGTTTACTGTGTAAATAATGACACTGGCACAATGTAAAGTCTAAACTGCATCACAGCTGATCATATTAAAAAGAAAAGTTCAGGGAGGCTGAGGCAGGTGGATCATAAGGTCAGGAGATTGAGACCATCCTGGCTAACACAGTGAAATCCCATCTCCACTAAAATTACAAAAATTTAGCCAGACGTGGTGACACATATGTGTAGTCCCAGCTACTCAGGAGACTGAGACAGAAGAATTGCTTGAACCCAGGAAGCAGAGGTTGCAGTGAGCCAAGATTGTTTCACTGCACTTCAGCCTGGGTGACAGAGTGAGACTCCATCTCAAAAAAAAAAAAAAAAAAGGTTAAAGTAGCTGGAGCAGAAAAACTGGGAAAATTGAGTCATCATCACACAATTCATAATAGTACCCCCATGCTGACCTCAAAAGGGCCATGCCATAATTATCAGAACTATATTGATGTAAGGAACAATAATTTTCCTTCAAATATCCTCATCACATGTGAGTAATGTTAATATAAATTTTATTGGGTTGTATATTTGTGTATATTTAATGAATAATGATTATGTTTATTGTTTTGTTAAGATTTAAAGTCATTTGAAAAGTTGTATCCACTTTTATGTCTATAAATGGGTAGGAGAATTTATTGAGATGTTGGGTTGTGTTTGGGATCTGCATCACTCCCCTCTTTCATTCCAATAGGTAGTCATTTAGCTATGTTCTCACATATCAGGAGAATTTGCAGGGTCACAACCAAAACTACTAGAGGAACATAACACACAGAACTTTTTGTGAACGCTTTGCTTATTGAGAAGATATACTAAATACACCAAAAAGAGGGGAAAAAAGCAGTGATTCTTGCTAGCAAGAGAAGAAGGAGAGAAAGGGATGGCAGATTTACCTAGGTCTCAAGGGAGAAGAACATCTACAAGTGTCTCCACATCCTACTCGCTTCAGGACAAGCTTGAAAGATGGATAAAGGACTGCTTAGTTCACCTTAGGAAATTGGATCCTAGAGATTTTAGAATTCAATTCCTGGGTCTCAAGCATGGCCCAAAGGGATCAGAGCAGTGGACTTTAAGTTGCCCTGAAATGTGGATAAGGCTGTCTCGCTGATAATTAATAGGCCAATGGCCTACATGCTTTGTCACTGCCTGAGACTCACCTCCCAAAACCTTTGCACAACCTTTAGGGGATGTGTCAGCTAAGATTCAGGGAATCCTAAAAAAAACTAGACTAATATTCTTGCAAGCCTGATGAGAGGATGAAGGCTCAACCTTATTCAATCTGAATGTAACTATAGGAAGTAATGGTACATATCTAACACAACCAAATGGTCTATATGCCTATATGATTAATATCATAATTAATAATTTTAATAATTATCTAAGTCAATACTTTGGTTCTAAAATAAATTTTTTATTTAAAAAGAAATCTGAACATTACTAAGTTTAAAATGCATGGCATCATTCAGTGTTGCCTCCTTTGGTTGAAACTAACAGATTAGCATGTATTAATCCACCTGCTAGCTAGCTGTCACCTTGGAAACAGAGGAGCAGAGCCCTGAGGGACGAGACAAATGGATTTATAGACTTAAATCACAATTCCAGAAAACCAGAGAAGAAATGTCACAGGTAATTCATAATTAATTGCCAAATGACTTGCACAAATATTAACTGCTTAACAATAAGAGTTCTCTATGTTTTCCAAGGTCAGAATGTTACAGAACATTTTCATGCATCTTACTTCATTCAGTCTTATGGAGGTGGCCAAAAATAGCCTGTGGCCATATGACCCTGTTCAATTCACTACCAAATAAATCTTTTGCCATCCATTTACCAGTGGCTGTCAACTTTCTAGAAGGAAACATGGAAGGCGAAGAGATTTGGGAACACAAGACAACTGAGTAATCTAAGGAATATGTAAGAGGGTAAATTTTGAAGGTAAATGAGATTACCTGGAGGACCTCTTAATTGTTGTTCCTGATTCTGTCCTTTGGCTCCTTCTAACTAGAAAATGACTTCACCTTATCCCCTCTGAGAAGCTCTTCACCAGCCCCACTTCCCTGTTCTGCCTCCAAGCTGCCTCTGCAGTCTTGGCTCCCTTCTTCCTGTAGATGACCGACCACTGTGCTGTGCTGAGTTCAGTAAGCCCTTTTTTGTCATCAAGTATGCTCTCATGTCTCTGCCCAGTATTCTCCCCCACTCTCCTTCTTGATGACCCTCCATTTATTCTCCTAGAGCCGGGTCCTCCCCATGCCTGGCTGCTGGAGGCATTCCTGTCTCTTTCTCCTCCTGAATCTGTTCAGTGGCATTGCTCCATTTCAACAATTGCCAACATGGTCCAGAATCATTTGTGTTTAATAAAATGTGTCTCTCGTTGCCCTAGAATCTGAGCTAAACTGAGGGCAATAGAGTCTTTACACATGCTAAAGAAAGAGAAGCTGAAGACCACTGCATCCTCTAGGCTGTGTGAAAGACATTAGAAATGTGAAAGGAGGCTCAGGAAGGAATTGAAAGTACTTGGCTTTTCTCAACAAAAAGCTGGGGAAGAAGCTTGAAGAGCATCCTTTGTAGATCCTGGGGGTGGCTGGAGGCTGGAGGCCCAGGTCCCCAGAGGGGTTTACTGTGCCATGAACCAAAAGCCTCATAGCAGCTGGGGATTCCAGTGAAGCATACAGTGAGTGATTGTAGGTGAGCTTGAGTTTGGGGGTATATGTGGACAGAGAGAATGGAGCCTGCTTCCCACTGACAAGACTTTGGCAGCAGACTGCCAGAGCAGTCCAGGATGGCAGGGAGGAGCAGCAGGTAGCAGGAGAGCAGTGTTGGGCTTGAAGAATACACGTGAATTTCCTCTGGACCCAGTGCATGGCTCAATGGGTAGAGAATGGCTAACCTTAGGGTAACTTAATGGGATCCTACCCAAGAGGGCTCCATGCCTGGGATTGATCTCAGAGGGGCAGGGGCTAGAAGGAGGTTCCAAAGGGTCAGTGAGAACATGTGGCACCTGCATCAGAAAACTACATTGCAGAAATCCCCATGTTGAGGGTAGGGTGTTGTGCAGGAAAACGCTATGAACAGCTTACCATAGCCTCTGAACACCTGCTACAGCCAGAAGCACTGACGCCTGTATTATAAGCCATTAGCCATGTAAGTCATTGTTTCCTTTGTTCTTCCAATGTCTGTTTCCTTACATCCCTTCCCACATCCCACAGGGAAGAACTTAAAGAAATGTGAAGCAGAAGTGAAAAAAAGTGAAGGAAGATTGAGGAGAAACCATATTGGACCCCACTCTGGACTCCAAGGTGCAATCTGAAGGAAGGAAAGAAGCTTTAAATTAAACATGAATTTGAAGCTTTAAAAGAAATCAGAGAACTGGGCTTTTTAAACCTAGAAAGTTAAAAATTGGTTATATTGTCAAAATTGGGTTAAAAGGATTGAACATTTATGGAATCTGCTCAAGATGTAATCAAACTGCAAGGAAAGGAAATGAGAAAAGATAAAGCATATTGAAGGAAATAATGAGAGAAAAATAAAGCCTTTTCCTGTTTATACTCTAGAAATCTCAGTCCAAGTAATATATTAATTTTTTTACATTTTTATTTACACATGTATATAGTCTGTAGCTTTTTGAGGAATAGGGCATATTTGTTCATTTTAATATCCTCAGCCTCTGGCACCCACTTGCAATGAGATGAAGATGAAGAGCCATCCATAAGGCCAGAAATGTCACTACCTGTGGCATACAGAAGTCTCAGCCATCAGACACAGCAACCCAGGGCCCACACTTTGCTCTCTTTTTCCACTACCATCACTTCCAATCAATACCATGAACTCAGGTGGAATCCTAAGAGGGCTCAGAGTCATTACAGAGACTCCTTTGATCCTTCCAACTCTACTTGTCTTCCAAAGGTCCACAGAGAGGGGATGATATATCCTATGGCCAAGGACATACACCCATATGTCACTCACTTCCTTTGACTGAAGGTTTCTACCTGCTAGCTGTGTCCAAATGACAAATGCATTCAATGTGAAAATGGAGCCTCCCGAGTCATCTTTTATAAAAATGACTTCTTTGCACACCCACACTTGTATGAGGTCCCAGCAGCAAATGAAATTTCTTTGGGAGAACTCAAAGGTAAAGGGGATAGCTTTGGAGCATTTTCCTGGGTAAACTGCTTAAAGGAATTGGCCTCGTTATTTATTAGTGTCTAACAAACTACCCCAAACTGTAGTGGTTTAAAATTTAATTTTGATTTGACTCACACTTACGTGAGTCAGGAATTTAGAACAGGTTCAACTGGGTGGCTGAAGGGGCTGGGACAGCTGAGGCAAGAGGATGCACATTTAATATGGCATCTTCAATGACTTCCCTGAAGCCTGGGCCGGGGTGCCTGGCTGTTGAGTCTATCTGATGGCTGGGAGCCCAGCTCTGGCTGTCAGCTGGAGAGCTGCCACTTGGTCAGACAAGACGGTAAAGTGTTCATACGACTAATATCGGAAATGCCAGAATTTCATTTCTGCCACATTCTCTTGGTCAAACAAGTCTCCAAGAAAGCAGAGTTAGACTCCATCTCTCAAAGACAAGAAATGCAAAGAATTTGTTACCATTTTAATCTACCACTGGTTTGTCGAGATGCATTCTATGTGAAGGGCTGGGGCTCCCTCTTTAGCTGCTGCTTTTTTCACCTGGTCTTTACATAAACACTGTAATAGACATGGTATTGAGATTAGAAGCTATGCTTTTCTTATGCCCAGAGTTAACCAATTGTTATCACCTTGAACAAGTCATCTAACTTCTGTATGTGTTAGAAAATGTAGGTTGTTCCTAGGTTTCAGTAAATTTAGAATTCACAGATGCAGAGTATGTAAACCAAACCTAGCCGACATGTTTGTTCGGTGTGAACTTTGCTTTAATATACATATATGTGTATATTTGTGTGCATAAACATATATATATATATGTTAAACCACATATCTACTTAATTGACGTATTTAAAAACTGAGTGATGCCATATAAAATTCAGAAGATCTGGTGACACTAAAAATGTATTAAAACATGGCAAGAAGTGCCTGAAATTGAGAGTTCAGTGCCGTCTTTTGATGGCACACACACTGTCTGATTTGCTCACATCACTCATGTATGTATCAGGAAAGGGCCAGACAAGCATCAGAGTTTGCTTCTCTAACACATAGTGTAATAGTTAAGAGCACACAGATGCTGACTTTGATGGCATATGTTCAAATCCTGACTCTGCCACTTACAAGTTATGCTGAAGACAATGTTGAAGATGAAACATGCAGCAGCAGGCCACCCACATCGATTTTCAAGGAAAATGTTAACTTGTTTGTGCCCCAACTGACTGACATCTAACAGCAGAAACAATAGCCAACACCACAGACACCTCAATTGATTCTGCTTATACCATTGTAACTGAAAAATTAAAGGTGAGCAAAGTTTCCAGTCAATGAGTGCCTAAATCATTGCACCCAGATCAGCTGCGGACAAGAACACAACTTTCAAAGGAAATTGTAAATAAGTGGGATCAAGATCCTAAAGCATTTCTTTGAAGAGTTATAACAGAAGATGAAACATGTCATTATCAGTACAATCCTGAAGACAAAGTGCAATCAAAGCAATGGCTACCAAAAGATGGAAGTGGTCTAGCCAGAATAAAAGTGAATTGGTCAGAAGCAAAGGTCATGGCAACAATTTTTTTGGAATACTCAAGGCATTTTGCTTGCTGATTTTCTGGAGGGCCACACAATGATACATCCACTTATTATAACAGTGTTTTCAGAAAGTTAGCCAAAACTTTAATAGAAAAACACCCTGAAAAAATTTCCCAGGGAGTCCTTCTTCACCAGGACAACGCTCCTGCTCATTCTTCTTATCAAACAAGGGCAATTTGGAAAAAGTTTTGATGGGAAACTGATTTGGCTTCTTCTGACTTCTGCTTGTTTCCTAATCTTAAAAAAAATCTATAGAAGGCACCCATTTTTCTTCAGTTAACAATGTGAAAAAGACTGCATTGACCTGGTTAAATTCCCAGGACTCTCAGTTCTTTAGGGATGAAGTAAATGACTAGAATTATTGCTTACAAAAGTGTCTTGACCTTCATGGAATTTATTTTGAGAAATAAAGTTTATCTTTAAATTTCATTTTTCCACAAACTTTTTCAAGTCCCCACATGTTTATTTTTATTTTTCTGAGATCTGGCAGAACAGTCATTTGTTTATTACATAGAGAATATTTCTGATAGGTAGATTCACCAGTTCTCTTTTGAATACATAAGAGTAGAAAACTTACTTCTATTTGTGGCAATCTTGTAGCAATTCATTCCATGGTTATTAGTTCTAGTTTCTAAAAGTTCTTTCTTAAGTTAACACTACACAAAAGTTACTGCATCATCTCTCCACATAACTGAATTTCCTCATTTCTGTGCAGTTCCATAAAATTCATATTCAGCACTTTTCTTTTAGAATCTATATACTTCCTGGTTTTATCATTTAACTAAACCATTTTTTTTCAAACTCCATGTGCCAGATCCTGTTCAAGAGACCAAGAATACAATAATGAATAACACCCAGCTCCTGCACAACAGAAGCTTAGAGATCAGTGTGCATGTATTATAGGATGCTACATGCTGTCTTTTATATTATCCTGTAATATACCCATAATCACCCATAATTCCGCCTTTTATTTCTCTCCTGTGTTATCATTTATTAGGTGCATCTGCTAGCCTTATATTGATTGATCCACAGAAGAATGTTGTGAAATAAACTTTATTATTTGGAAATGAGGTTTTAGAGTTTTAGAGATAAGAAAATTGAGGTTTGTGCACTGCTTTCTCTACACCAGCCCTCTGACCCATCACCAGGACCTAGCATGGGACTGGGCCCCAGGGTATGCTCAAATAAAGGAGTTAGTCAGTAAACTATGTCTGAGCTAAGGAGGGTCTGGAAGCTCTGATCAACACTGTCCCCAGTGCTGAGCAGCCAGTTCAGGAAAAAGACAAAGTAGCCTGAAATATGATGTTCAAATACTTAGTATGGACACAAGTGCTTAAAAAGTGAAAAATTCAGCAATTATTCACGTTTACTCCATAATATTCAAATCCAAGGTTTGTCCTTTTGCTTCTATTCAACTGTTTTATGCTATGGGTAGTACAACTCTGGATGAATGAAGCCTATAGCAGAAGTTAGATGATCTGGCACATGACAGATCAGAAAGATCACTGAATCTATGAGTTCAAGCTTTTGTTCCTCCCTATTTAGCTAAGTAACTCTCACTGGATCTGTAAAATCCTTACCAACAGTGTCAGGGACATAATGGGAACTCAAGGATATCTTTCATATAAATAAATAAAACAAAGGATGCTTAAGAGAGACCACAAACATAGAGTGATATTGTCACTTATGTTATACTTCATAAACATGGAATTACAGTAAAATTACATGGCTCCATGACTAAGTGTCTGATTATGACTCACAATCTTCTTTTGGATCCTAAATTTACCCTTTTTCCAAAGCAACCACTTATTCTGTCTGAAGATTCTTCTTCGTGCAATTTATGTGCTGCAATGGGATAGGAATTAGGTTGCAAAAGAAGAAATCAAAGTTATCTAATATGTAATAAAAACCTTCGACTAAGTCACTCTGAACATAAGAGAAAAGGACTATCCTTGACCTCTTGACCATGGCTGGCCACTTCTGAATGAATGTCTGTTTGATACCTGTACTTTTAGAAACATTTTGCAAGTACAATTGATATTAGAGGTCCAAACTCCCTAAAAAAAAAAACAATTTAGGATGTTCCTTTGGCTAACTTGCAAACTCAAATTCTTGGAAACTAGAAATATGACCACTGAGCTTTCTCTCAGCCTGCCCCATGTTGATCACACCTAATGAAACCCTCATTGTTTCCACATTACTCAACATAGTCGAGATCAACAGTCTAGGATTTTCCTCAATAAGCTTGCTAGGTAAGTCATCAACTGAATTCACATTTTAATGAAATTGAATATAAAAAGTATGTGAACAACAAAAAGGTGAGCATTAAATCCTGAATCCTCTAAGGTGTATATCAAAAAAATAATAAGGCTTGGAATAGTTAGCTTCAATGGGATATAGCACTAGAGGACACTGCTAAGATGAGGAAGTTTTCAATGTGGTTTTGAATTGCATTTCTCTAATGACCAGTGGTGATGAGCATTTTTTCATATGTTTGTTGGCCACATAAATGTCTTCTTCTGAAAAGTGTCTGTTCATATCTTTTGTTCACTTTTTGATGGGGTTGTTTTTTTCTTGTATATTTGTTTTAGTTCTTTGTAGATTCTAGATATTAGCCCTTTGTCAGATGGGTAGCTTACAAAAATTTTTTCTCATTCTGTTGGTTGCCAGTTAGAATGGCAATCATTAAAACATCTGGAGACAACAGATGCTGGTGAGGATGTGGAGAAATAGGAATACTTTTACACTGTTGATGGGAGTGTAAATTAGTTCAACCCTTGTGGAAGACAGTGTGGTGATTCCTCAAGGATCTAGAAATAGAAATACCATTTGACCCAGGAATCTCATTACCGGGTATATACCCAAAGGATTATAAATCGATCTATTATAAAGACATGCACACGTATGTTCACTGCAGCACTGTTTACAATAGCAAAGACTTGGAACCAACCCAAATGCTCATCAAAGATAGACTGGATAAAGGAAATGTGGCACATATACAAAATGGAATACTATTTAGCAATAAAAAAGGATGAGTTCATGTCCTTTTCAGGGACATGGATGAATCTGGGAACCATCATTCTCAGCAAACTAACACAAGAACAGAAAACCAAACACTACATGTTCTCACTCATAAGTGAGTGTTGAACAATGAGAACACATGGACACAGAGAGAGAACATCAGACATTGGGGTCTTTTGGTGGGTAGGGGGCTAGGGGAGGGATAGCAGAGGGTGGGGAGATTGGGGAGGGTTAACATTAGGAGAAATACCTAATGTAGGTGACAGGAGGATGGAGGCAGCAAACCACCGTGGCAGATGTATACCTATGTAACAATCCTGCAAGATCTGCACATGTACCCCAAAACTTAAAGTAAAATAAATAAAAAAAAAAAGATGAGGACGTTTTCAAAGACATGTCTTCATAACTGGGAAGTCAGG
>PVKP010022137.1:0-38093 GCA_004027715.1 Plecturocebus donacophilus | reverse complement strand
TGTGAAAGAGGCATTTAAAAAAGCAGTAGGAAAACAAAAATTGGAAAAATAAAAATGCTAATATATCATTGAAAATTTGTGAAGTAATGAGATCGAGATATAATATTAGATGTCACATTTTAGGCTACATTTTCACAATTCATATCTAATTTTCTATGTTAGGTAGCTGACCGGTTTAAGCTTCCTGTAAGTAGCAGGTTAAAATGGGAAGAGTAGAAGATGCCATTTAGGCAGTTTATTTATTCTCATTCCTGCTTGTATCAGCAAGTGCCATTTCTTGCAAAAAAATAGGGGCTTAAACAAAACTGAATTTTTGCCTTATTTTGTTTTGATACTAGTTGTTTCATTAAAGTTATTTTGTAAATCATGATATTCAGGTTTAGTTGTGTTTAGATGCCAACATGATCAGGGAGGCTCACTCCAGTGCAAGTAAATTACTATATTTTTACTTTCCTTCCATTTCACTCATCATGATACCATGAAGGGTTTTAATATGGCCTCAGCCAAATTACAATATGCCTTAATCTTTAGAAATTGCTAGAGAAGGGTCAACATTGCCAATGTTAAGTCAATGAACAGTAAGTGTGTGCTAACATTTTCTTATTTAGTTTTTCCATTTATCAACATTGTATCTTACAATATATTTTTTTTCTTTTTTTCTTTTTTTGAGACGTGTGGGGTCTCTCTCTGTCATCCAGGCTGCAGTGCAGTGACACAATCTCAGCTCACTGCAGCCTCTGCCTCTCAAGGTCAAGCAATCCTTCCCTCTCAACCTCCCAAGTAGCTGAGACCACAGGAGCATGCCACCACGCCTGGCTGATTTTTGTGTATTTTTTGTAGAGACAGGATTTTAACAAAAGAAGACTTGTGGTCTTCATGGATCATTGTCCTAAGGCAGTTTTCATAACTGTGAAACCAAGGTGTAAAAAAAAATTCCAAGCCAGGCAGTCACAGTGGCTCATGCCTGTAATCACAGCACTTTGGGAGGCTGAGGTGGATCACTTGAGCTCAGGAGTTCCACGCTGAAGTGAGGTGTGACTATGCCACTCAGCCACTCACTCCAGCTTGAGCAACAGAGAAAGACCCTGTCTCTGAAAAAATAAAATAAAAAAAAAAGAAAAGAGAAAAAAAATTAAATCCAAGTATCAGGAAAGAGTTGGAATCAGATTACTTGGCTGTTTATCCAACCATCTAAAAATTCTTCTCAGCCTGATGGAAATCATGAAGTTCTATAACTCCCCTTCTGTGGTGATAAATGCCAATCACAGATCTGATCTGTCTTGACTAGTGTGTCGCTTGCTGAAATGGTGCTTGAAAACTGATAATTTTTAGCATGCCCTAGAAGAAGAACCCACTGCATTTATCCAGAAAGAGCCATTCTAAACAGAAACAAAACTGTTAGGGATCACAAGCTGAATTACTGCATAGTAAGAGAAGTACTACGTAGCAAAGATATGCCTGGTACCCTAAGTACTAACCAAGATTGATGGTGATTCTTCCTATATATAATCCTGCTTTAAAAGTTAAAGGCATGGATAAGGCAGTAATTTAAATACAATGACTATCATCATTTTGTTATTAACCAATAATATCTAACCATTAGTTCAGTAAAGATATCTTTGGATTGAAAACAATGTTTCCAGTAGAGGTACAATTTATCCTGTTAATTGTTATGCTTAGGAAAAAAGGGAATATGATCTTCAGAGACCTGTGAGCATTTATTAGAATCTTGTTGACTGACAGATAGCCCAAAGAGTCTTGTGTTCTAGACCATAATTTTATTGAGTCAATGTTAGTTAATATTCCATGATCATATATGACTGAAAGAAAATCAAACTGTTTTACCTTCAACACACTCACACACACTTTTGGGTCCGTGTGTGTTTGTATGTGTGTGTATGTGCATGTGCGCATGTGTTTTCCACAAAGCAATTCTCCAATCCTCTGTGGTTACCAACTTGTCCTACAATTCAATTCAATTCTGACACTATCTACTTGGCATTGTCTCAGACTGCATGGGCTCAGTCCCACAACACTCCTTTGCCTCCTATCCCCTAGCCACTTCAGATACTGATGGCAAGTCTGTGATCCAGCATTGCATGAGAGCTCCAAAGTGCTCTGTGTTATTTGAAGGAAAAATAGTGTATAAAATTGGGGTAAAAAAATGCCAGGCAGAGTGGCTCATGGCTATAATCCTATCACTATGAGTGGCTGAGGCAGGAGGATTGCTGATTAGCCTGTACAATATAGTGAAATGTTGTCTGTACAAACAAACAAACAACCAGCAAACAAAAAACGTTAGTCAGGAGCAGTGACACATGCTTGTAGTTGCAGCTACTTTGGAGGGTGAGATGGGAGAATTGCTTGAGACTGAGAGATTGAGACTACGGTGAGCCTATGTTGTGCCTCTGCACTTTCAGCCTGGGAAACAAAGAGAGACCTCGTCCCAAAAATAAAAAATAAAATACAGTTGGGGGAAAATTAAGAGGTCTCAAAGTTCTGAATACAGAAAACTCAGCAGTGATCAAATAAGAATATGAATATATCAACAGAATATAAGATCCATGAGCATAGATACAACTTTTTGAACTATATTCCAGGCACGCAGTAAATGCATAAATGAATAAATAAATGAATGCCGATATCTATAGATGATGACATCAAGATTAAGAATAGCATGGGGAGAAATGCCAGATATAGGTGATGGGGAGGAAGGCAGCAAATCACACTGCCATGTGTGTACCTATGCAACAATCTTGCATGTTCTTCTCATGTACCCCCAAACCTAAAATGCAGTAAAAAAAAAAAAAAGCCGAGATTAATTGTGCTTTTTTTCAGCAGGTGCTATGACTCATGCCTGTAATACCAGTGCTTTGGGAGGCTGAAGTGGAAGGATTGCTTGAGCCCCCAAGTTTGAGACCAGCCTGGACAACATAGCAAGACCCCATCTCTAAAAAATGTAGAAAAAGAAATTAGCTGGGTATGGTAGGATCAGCTTACAGTCCCAGTTACTGGGAGGCTGAGGTGGGAGGATGGCTTAAGCCCAGGAATTTGAAGCTGCAGTGAGCCACGATTACACCACCGCATTTCAGCCTGGATGACACAGCAGACCCTGTCTCAGAAACAGCCATCTCAGAAACACTCAGATGCAGCCCTGTGGAAAGCAGGAAGAAAAACCAATCAAGTTAGTTTTTTCCAACATAAAAAACAGAACCTCAAAATATTAATCAAGCTCAATTAGAGAAATAAAGTTGCATGCTTTATGATACAGAGATTGTGAACTGAAAGTATATCCACTACATTTTCAAACAATTATCTTTGTCGATTTCAATTTAAATCATATTTCTCAAGCAGATTAACTTATTTTTCTCTCCGAAAGTGGTAGAAACTATAAAGATGAGGAAAATAGCGATTAGAAATCAGTTTTATCAATAAAAACAATAAATCAAGGAATTTTTTAATATTAAAAAAGAACAAAACAACATAAACAACAATGGGAAATTATCAACCCTAACCTAGGAATTAAATTGGTTTTAAAGAATTATACCAATTGTTTCAGAAAGGAGAAACCCATTTAGAGTTTATCAATGACAGATTCATAGGAAATGTATTCTCCTTTATTCTCTAATTTTTTTTTCTAATTTTCTTACTCTAAAAGGGAAGAGACTTTCTTCATTAATACAAAAAAGTGGTAGTGTGCCTTTTGTGAAGTATAAATTATTTCAAATATATGTTGTGGCTGATGCGACATTGACATCATTATTATCACATGGGAAAACAAGACCTTTTTTTATTGCACTTTAGGTTCTGGGGTACATGTGCAGATCATGCAGGGTTGTGGCATAGGTACATACATGGCAACGTGATTTGCTGCCTTCATTTCCTGCCACCTACATCTGGCATTTCTCCCCATGTTATCCCTCCATAACCTCTTCATGCCCCACTGTCCCTCCCCTAGACCCCCAATAAACCCCACTGTGTGATGCCATTTTCCCCCTCCAAACAAATACAACACAGTCCCTAGGATACCTAGAAAACATTTTAAACAGGAAGAAAACAAAACCTCAAGTTTTCCCAGCCCTTGTTTTTAAAAATTCTAATTCTGTTGAGAGACATTTTGCTTTTGGGAATCACTTTACATTACAGATGATGCAATATGTAACATTTTAATTACTTCAGGTTTCTATCTATATTCCCTAGTGAGAAAGCCCCATAGTGGGAAATCCAATGCTTATAAATCCTTCTGAATTATTCATCGATCATGGCAGATGGGATGCTCCCAAGAAGACTTTTTTTTCCCTCATGCACAGGTAGGTGTATGTACAGGGAAAATCAATGTGTTTTTATAAAATCTGTCTAAATTGTCAGTTCTCTATGCTGCCCTAATTTCTAGTAGGAAGGTTTCTAACTCTGTGGAAGGTTTATAGGATGTGTTTTAGAAAGACTTCTCTGTGTCAATAGAAGTTAGATTTGGATAGTGCTTTGGACTTGATGTCCCCAGTGAAAGAACTGCAATTCAATTAGTGAAAGAAATGTATATTACTTTATCTGAACAACAGAAACCTTACGCATCAAGTGTCACTAAGTGGTAACCAAAAAAATAGTGTTTCTGTTTCATTTACTAAAGATATTTTCTTGGTAATATAAGTGATATCATCAATTTCTCTTTCTTTGTGCCTCTGTCTTTCTGTCATATGCATGTACAGAGTCATTGAATTAAACTTTTATGCAGGATGAGCATCTATACAATACCAGCAATATGTTTTCAAATTCAGTTATTGACATAGAAGCCTTCTTGTCCACAGACGTTAATAAATGATTCCATATTACTCAGAAACCACCAGGTTCTTTTTTCATGCTTCTTTCTCCAACCTAATTGGCTGGAGCTTCACATGGACACAGCCTGAGAGAACGAGTCAGCCTGTGCATCAGCTCTGTGTGTCATTTATAATTCTCTGTCCTGTTATGGGTAGCACTTTGAAGATGCTTGTAAGCCCCTTGCAGTTTATATAATGGGCTCTGACACTTCGTAGGGTGACCAGCCTTCTTGGTATGCCTAAGACCATGAGTTCTACCAAGAGGCAAATCTTACATTCCTAAACTAGAAAATTTCGAGACAGACTGAGTGGCAGTTGTTCACCCTACATATATCTCACCACAACTGGTAGTAAACTTAGATGGATTTCATGAGCGTGTCAACGTTGGAATCTCATTCTGTTCCCCCATTCAAATTTGTCATTAAATGTCTATTAAAATTTGAAACTTTCTTGGAGACTTAACTAATTTGCCTTGACTTTACTCATTGATACACTCAGCATTTAAGTGCCTATAGACCAATATTATTTACCTTTTTCTTATATTTTGGACTAGAGTGGCCATAAGTGAAAAGAGGGCAGTTACAAATGTTTTCATCTTAATCACCAACCAAATCAACAAAACTGTAAAAAATGTTTTCTCAGAATGCATGCATAGAGTTCAATAATGTTATTTCTTGAACTTTCCTTCAGTCACTGCCAACCTTCCAAGAAAGGAAGAAAATAATGTCACATTTTCCCAATCTCTCCTTTATTTCTGTCCTGTGAATTCTAACAAAGAGATGAGTAATGGGAGAAGCATATATAATAAGAAAACTAAGATAAGGGCAATTCCTAGGGAATGAGGACAGAAGGACAGAAATCAGATGATAGGGAGCAGGAAAAGGGACATGTCTTCACAAACAAGAAACAGGGTATTAGTAATAGCTATTGATTCATGAAAGGCAAAACAGTGAGTTTCCTGGAAAACATTAAATAAATTAATAATAACAAAACTAAATAGAAGAGCCTTACACTTAAATATGTGACCAAGGACATTTACCCCAAATTATGAATTAAGCTGGTAAGAGTATACACTGGTACACATGATCTAAAATTAGTGTGTGTTTTTGTATTGAGTGACACAGTTTGGCAGGAGCAAAGTTACTTTCCAATAAAGGATTTGATGAAAGGCTTCTAGTAAAAAAGAATTGATGAAGATGCTATTATAAATGCATAAAGGTAGAATCGATTATAAAAAGTATAATAATAGTAGCTAACTCTATTTAGTATTTCCTGTGTGCTAGACGTTTTTACACCCTTTCTTTGTATCATCTTAGCTAATCCTTACAAAAGCTTTATGTTTTTTTCAGAAGAGGAAACAATCTTCAAGGCATGAGTAACATTATTTTAAAGCAAACAATCAAATCATATTATGCTGTATGGTAAGTGAGAAACTAATCTTTAAAGAAAAATACTCCTTTTAAATGTTTATATTAGGGCTAGAGCTGAATATATAATTTCTGTCACTGATTCAAGGTATATTTGTATTGCCTCTGAAAGTTCTGTGGAAAAATATTTTAGATAATTTTCTATATTCTGTTATTGTACTACTATGCTTTGGAATATCTTAAAGATATTTTGTCATGTAATATCTCATTCATCTTCTTTATACTTTTATGAAATTGGTCAAAATAGTCACTATTTAGGTAATAGAGAAACGATTATATGGGTCGTTTCTATGCAAATTGTATGTATCTGTGTGTATAAGTATGTGTGTGTGCATGATTTGTCCAATAGTTACTATGAAGTGAGTAGGATACATATTTATGTGTGTGTATTTCTATTATTTTGTATTTATTTATTTATTTTTGAGATGGAATCTCACTCTGTTATCCAGGCTGGAGTGCAGTGGTAAGGAGCTCAGCTCACTGCAAGCTCTGCCTCCCGGGTTCAAGCAATTCTCCCTGCTTCAACCTCCTGAGTAGCTGGGATTACAGGCACCTGCCACCAGACCTGGCTAATTTTTGTATTTTTTTTTTTTTTTAGTAGAGATGGGTTTTTGCCATGTTGGCCAGGCTGGCCATGAACTCCTGAGGACAGGTGATCCACCCGCCTTGGCCTACCAAAATGCTGTTATTACAGGCATGAGCCACTTTGCTGTCCTCAGTTATTTTAAAATGAATACTACATTTTACAACTACTTTTCTTTTTCTGAATACATAACACATTAAAATATAGTACTCAAAAAACAAGGCCAGAGAATGTTAAAAACTAAAAGCTATTTTCCCAGGTATTTCTACTGAAGTCATGTCCATTTTTCTGAAAAAAAAAAAAAGAAAAAGAAAAAAAAAGAAAATTAACTTACAAGAACATTTGAGGTTCATATTAAACTTTTTTACTTGTCTCATCTCAAATATTATGTGTATAGTAATTCAAGAAACACACAATCCTAATATGAGTTTTTTTATGTGTAACTCTCTTGACCATTACAGGTTCAGAACCTTCTTCACACAAGTGCATGACTTTCCTATCCATTATTGGACACTCAAGTTGTGTAGTGCAATGAAAGATTCTTCACAAAAACTCTGAGAAAAACCAAATGTTTCCTGTGACTCTTCTTTGGTCACCTGATGATAAAATAAAAGCTATTAAGAAAAAATAAAAATATTAACGTTTTTTTCTCTAAAGGCATATAGGAGAATGCCAAGATAAAATTGGGATTATGTTAGTAGATTTATATAGAATGCTTAATATTAGTGAAAGGCAGTGGGTTTAACCTATCTGATAATTTTTACAAATAAGAAAATTGGATCTCAAATTAAAAAAAAATAACTGAGCAAGAAGTAGAACACACAGCTTGGCATTTTCATCAGTTTATCCTTTTATGATACTTCATGTACATTATCTTTGTTAATTTTCATAACAACTCCCTAAGGCATACTCTTTCAGTATCCCTATTTACTCATGAAGAAACTGAAACACAGGGCTTAGGTCTAAGGTCAAATGCACATCTAGTAGATAGCAGAGTAGCGGAGCTTGAAATTAAACCCAAGAACCTCTAACCATTTTACTATTAATGAAATATTTCAATTTTGTTAATATATAATATCTAATGCAACAAATGGATTACCTGAGTCTTTAATTTTCATTCTCTCCCAGCTTAACATCAATGGAGACCAGCTGGGAAGTGATAATAATATTATTCTAACTTGCTTTTAGGTGGCTAATATAGAGTAGCTCTATGGAGGATGACCAGTTATGCCTCCTCTTGGTCCATGAATATATGTAGCATAAGTAGAAAATTGTTGCTTGTAAATTAACTCAAGATATTTAAAGTAGAGTATAAGACTCTGCTAGAAGGTAACGAGAATCAAGATGACTGTCTTAAACAGATGCAGTCAGAAACCAAAAATACCTTTCTCCCTAATATCTTAACAATTTTTTTTAACTTACTTGTACATTTTATGGATTTTATTAATTAAGCTTATATACTTAGAGGAGACTAATGTAGTCCTTTGCCCAGTATTTTATTACTCTTACGTTATTCACCCTTCTAAGACAGAGAGGAAAGAAAAGACTGGCATAGAATTTGTTAATCCTTTAAAACTAACGGAGAATAAGATTCTAAAGAGGAGATGATGCTTGAGTTCACGTTTATCAGACTTGTTTAAAACAGAGGCTGTTTTAAATATGGCTGGCAGTGATTCATTTTTTTAGATTAAGGTAAACAAAATTAATCATTGCCTAATTAACTAAAAAACTATTCTTTTTCGATATGTGTAATGATTTTATGTTAAGGCATGTATATATTTTTATCAAGTCATTTTTCTAATTACCGTTTCAATTTTGCAAGATGATTAAATGGAGGTACCATTTAACTTTCCAATTATGGAATAGTATTTTTTTGCCTGTAGCTTTAAATAAAGCACTTATATGTGATAGATCATCTAACCTCTACAAGTAGAGTGAATTAGTAAAATGTTTGCACCTTCTAAAAGTTAGGGCCAGTGTTAAGTTTTTGTCTTTCCAGTATATGGAAAATAAAAATTATGCTTCTGAAATCTCTATTTTTAGGCATGTAAAAACTAGACTTTGCAAGTTATAGCACTCTATTTCTGAATTTTTGTATTATTTTACCACTTTCTACTTAAAAATCTTGCACATATATTTATATTTATATGTAGCAGAAAGAAATGCTGCTAACAAAAGATGTATGAGAAAGAAGAGAGGAGAGATAAAAAGAAAACTAGCAAACGTGTTGAAAGGAAGTGAGTTAGAAAAATATAAATGTAGAAGGATAATATTCCATGCATGTATTTACTTACTTACATTTGTTTTATTAGATAAAATACATCTATCTCTGGATCAGACTCAAGAAAATGGTCAATTTCACTGATGTAACAGAATTTATTCTTTTGGGATTAACTAGTCGTCCTGAATTACAGCTCCTTTTCTTTGTGGTTTTCTTACTGGTCTACATTGTCACTTTGGTTGGGAACATTGGCATGATCATGTTAATCAGGATCAGTCCCCAGCTCAATAGCCCCATGTACTTTTTCCTTGGTCACTTGTCTTTTGCAGATGTGTGGTTCTCCTCTAATGTCACTCCTAAAATGTTGGAAAATTTGTTATCTGAGACCAAAACCATTTCCTATCCTGGATGTATAGTGCAGTGCTTTTTCTTCATTGCTTTTGTCCACGTAGAAGTCTTCATCCTTGCTGTGATGGCCTTCGACAGATACATGGCAATCGGAAACCCTCTACTTTACGACAGCAGAATGTCAAGAACTGTCTGTATTCAACTGATCTCTTTCCCTTACATATATGGCTTTTTTATCAGCTTGATCTCAACACTGTGGACCCATGGTTTATACTTCTGTGGAAACATCGAGATCAACCATTTCTACTGTGCAGATCCAGCTCTTATCAAAATGGCCTGTGCAGGGACTTTCATTAAAGAATACACTATGCGCACATTGGCAGGTCTCAACTTCTCTTATTCCTTATTGGTCATTATTGTCTCCTACATTTTCATCCTCATTGCCATCTTAAGAATGCATTCAGCAGAAGGGAGAAAGAAAGCTTTCTCCACATGTGGGTCCCACTTGACAGCTGTGACCATATTTTATGGAACTCTCTTCTTTATGTATCTTAGAAGCCCAACTGAAGAGTCTGTGGAACAGGGGAAAATGGTGGCTGTTTTCTATACCACAGTCATTCCTATGTTGAACCCCATGATTTACAGTCTCCGGAACAAAGATGTAAAGGAGGCCATGAGCAAGGCGATGAGTAGAGCATTTTAAAATAAATAAGAACTTAAGATGTCCTATGAGGTTCTAGTTCATTAGAAGAGGCAGAAATTAATAATTTCTTTTAGATAATTTTTAAGAAATGTGTTATTTATATTTTCAGTGATAAATAAAAAATAATAGATAATTGGAAAAGGGATAAAGTATCCAGACACAAAAAGTATATTGCAAACAAGACCCTCTGAGCCATAAAATCTGAAATGATGAGAACATGTTCACAATACCATCTACAGATTTTCTTTTCCACATAATGTCAAATTCGGTAGGCTATTTTGTAACTGGGGAAGCTATTTATGATTCTCTAATATTTCATAAAACCATTCTTTCAATTACATTTTCAAAACAACTGGAATGTTCTCTATGTGTGTGTTTTGTTTTGTTTTGTTTTTTGTTTTTTCACCTAGAGTAGGTTTTGGCTCTAGATTATGTTATTATTGCAAAATATAGAAGTAGAATATGCTTTCACCATTTATCATTGTTCTAATGGGAAACAACACTCCTGATAATGGATTATATTATGTAGAATATATTATAAACTCTAAGTCAAATTAATTATTGTATACTGCGTGAGTATTCAAGTATATACTAATTCATTAAATAAAATTCATTTATAAATGACTTATTTAATACCCTCTGATACCCATTTGAGGTATTATGTATGTCTTGCCATTTTAAACAACCATCAGAAAGGGATGACACAATCCCACTGGTGTTCTGGAATTATATTTTAGTAAATTACTTTTGAAATGTTTTAAGCACTTATAGAGATATGTTTACTTTTTTTCTTTGGTTTTGTTTTGTGTTTTTGGGTTTGGTGGTAGAAGAAACTAGCCGTCCCCTTAGAAGTTCTAGTGCATTCATTTCCGTTATATTTGACTTTAAAATTAATAAATCATAATTTTTGAGCAGCAAGAGCCTTATTCTTTGCTATTTCACCATATTGTTGCCTCAGTTTTTAAAAACTTTGCTTTGAAAAACAGGAAAACAATTTAAGGCGCAAAGAGCTGAGTTTGATTGTCAATGTATAAAATCTATAATATTTCTTGTTGGGACAAATGTCCTATTCATCATCGTTTATTTAGCAATAATTTTAAAAGGACATTTAAAAAATTAAACTGAAGCTTTCACAAAGAAAGCAGAATTATGCATTATAAATATGCACAGATACATGTACATATGTGTATATATATATATACATACATGTGTATATTCATACATAAATGTGTATTTGCTCAGGGTATGGGTGAGTGCTTGTAGTTGTATGCTTTTTTCAGAGCAGTTAACTTGATCAGAATTTTTTAGAAGTTCCTCTTTAGAAATTTCTTTCAGTACCAAACTTTGTTATTACATTAAAATAATATTATTACTTATATTAAATAATTTATTTTATTTACTTTATTAGTATATTATATCCTATCATATGATACCTTTGTGTAGTATCTTATTTTCCCTTCTATTACATTTAATTTTATAAATGCCTACTTCATCAACAGAGCTTTTTCCTCTATTTACCTATATCCTGATCATAGATCTTAAACTTAATTTGAGAGGAAGATTATTTCCTTACTATTATACTTTAAATATCCTTAGGCATTGGTGAAGTTAAATGTTATAACATGTTCCTCAGGCACTTGAATTATTTGAATGCTGTTTGTTGATGTTGCTTGTTTTTTCTTTCTTGGACAATTCATATATTTTGAAATGAAGTGATTATCCTGATTACTTTCTGAATTTTAACTTACTGAATTTTGCTGAATTTTAACTTCTATCAGAGAGAAGATCATTTCTGACTTAATCATCACTGTAATACCAGTATCGTAAACTCCCTACATAATACTTTAATAAACATTTGTTAATCACATAAATAAATTGATTATTAGTTATATATGCCACATGTTTTGCTTAAAGCTTTCAGTGGTGCTTTATAACATATTTATATTTTTAATGCTTAGGTAGTCAGACATATCAATTTGGTCTTTCTAGTTTCTTCACTAATGTTATGATAAAAAGATCCTTTTTTAAGCGTGAGTTTGCAAAGTCTATTATATTGTCTGCAAGTCCAATTTCCTCTTCTTTTTTAGTAAAAAAATAAAATAAAAACAAAACCCTACAAAACTAGATATATTTATCATTTTCCTTTGCAGTTTCTGTGTCCAAGTGCCTGAGGTCTACTCAAGAGCATAAAGGCAGAAGAATTGTATACTGTTTTTAAGCCCAGCCATAAAAGTCTTCCAGGATTCATCCTGTATTTCATCTTTAATTTTTGTCTTGTCCCACCCACAGTTGCAAACAAATGTCTCTGAGGTCCCAAATGATAATATACAGTCACAGGGTGAAATACTGGTCACTGAATCACTGCGATGGTCTCCTGACAACATGCACATTTGCCTGTTATATGAGCAAGAAGTGAACTTCAGCTATATTAAGCCATCAAGTTTTCAGAGACTGCTATGGTTGCCAGTATTATCTTAACTAATATGGGTAGACTACATAACCAGTCATATAAAAGTTCACCTAATGCATGAACACTCAAAATACTTACAGCTGATTTCACTCATTGAGAATGTATTTTTGTATATGATCTGAGGCAATAATTAGGCTTAATTTTTATTGAAATTAAGCATCATCACTTATTTAATAATCCATCTATCCCCACTAATTTTCAAATGCCAATAATAATATACATAAAATTGTTTTGGTCTTTCTCAGCATTCTAAACCTGTGCTTAGTTGATTAATTGATTTATTTTACACATATTAGCTGAGTGACTATTATGTACCAGGTCCTGTTTTAGTTATTTGTTATCAATGAGAAAAAAAAGTTATCGATGAACAGAGATAAAAGAAGTTATTGATCTCATGAGGCTTATATTCCAGTGTGTGGTGTGAAACATATGTAAACAATTAGCATAATGCTTAAATGCTTGTGTTAGACTGTGGGGCTATGGAGAAAAATAAAGCAGAATAAAAGAGCAAAGGGGTACACCTGATGTAGGTGTGACAGTGACAGTAGATTTTATTGAAGAGGTTATAGTTGAGTAAAAAATACATGGCAGTTAAGGAATTAGTTTCATAGATTTTTGAGGTGCAAAGTTCTAGGCACATGTGAAAGCCAGTGGAATAATAATAAATGCAAGCTGATATGGTTAGGCTTTGTGTCCCCACCCAAATCTTATCTTGAATTGTAATCCCCGGGTGTTAAGGGAGAGATCTGATGGGAGGTGATTGGATCCTGGGGGCAGTTTCTCCCATGCTGTTCTGGTGATGGTGAGTGAGTTCTCACAAGATCCAATGGTTTTCAAGGTAGTTTTTCCCTGCTCTTGCTCTCCCTTCTCTCTCCTGCAGTTCTATGAAGAGGTACCTGCTTCCTCTTTGCCTTCTGCCATGATTGTAAGTTTCCTGTGGCCTCCTTAGCCATGTGGAACTGTGAGTCAATTAAATCTTTGATTATAAGTAACCCAGTCTTGGGTAGTTATCTCTATAGCAGTAGGAAAAGAGACTAATAAGCACTCAAGGAGTGTTTCAAAGATAGCTTAGAAGCCATTTTGAGCAATGAAACATATATGAAATATGAGGTCAGAAATAAAAAAATAAGAAAGATCAGAGGCATAATGGGATGAGTGACCAATGATTTAATATAGTTGATTTAGAAAAGTGGGAAGCCTCTGGAGGGCCCCTAGCAAAGCAGTGATATGAAGTCACTTATGTTTTAAAAAGACCTCTTCACTGAAAAAAACCCCACACACTCAAATGGTGGCTTTTTCTCTAGAGATGTACTTCCCTGGGGGTCATTTTAAGGAAAAATTCTTAATTGCTCCTTGTTTTCTAAGGCAAGCACTTAAGGGAGGCTTCTCTTGTGAGCTCCTCCCAATTTCTCCGTGTCAGGTTGAAGGTGTTTAACATTCCCATATATAGCATGCACTTTTCAACTCTGTATCCTTATTGGAAATATTTCTCTTCATTCTCAGGTTGGTAAAAAATGTATCTATCTGGAATTGTCAGATGAAGCTTGCATTGTAGATTTTATTTCTTTTATGATTTATAGGAATGCATTAATATATCCAAGAGATACATTTCAATGAGATTATATTATTTGATCATTATAAATGATTAATGGAATGCATCTGATAATTTTTATATTTATTACATGTTAATAAATAATATCTCTTTTCATAACCACAAACAATAAAATGGATATTATTATTATTGTTAAGTCATACTGAGGAACAGAAAAAAGTAAAAACAAAACAAAACAAGAATAAAACACGTCCAGTTTTATAAAATATGTCATAGAGCCTATATCCAACCAAGGTCTGATGATAGCAACAGAACTCTTTAACTGGGATACTTAATATTGCTTCATACCTGGTCTGGAAAAGAATCCATATTTACTGGCAATTTAATTTGAAATAAAGTGATATGGTAAAGGAGGAGTAAGTGTGTATTTTTGACATTAGGTGGTGAGGAAATCCTCTAAATACTCCTGAGTTCCCCAATTATCTTTTTTTTTTTTTGAAGACGTTGAACCCCCTAGGATCACATTTAACCACTAGTTTCCTTTAATTTTACTATTGCTCTGCATCACCTGGCTAACCATCACTCAGGGCTCTTTGTATTTAGCTTGTGGGGAGAACTGACAATACCATCTTCTACATTCTTGTTTGTGCTGAATCATCCTTGATACTACAGAATGAGATATGACTTTCCAAATAAGAGTCCCTCTATTGCTAGTCTTTGAAAATTACATTAAGAAGAATATTTCAGACAGCCGTAAGTATAAACTGTTGAATCAGATATCTGGAGTTATTGGTTGACATGTATGTAATCTCTGTTTGCATATGAATCTAAGGATCTTAGAGATTTTAACAACTCTGTAACAGATTTTACAGCTTATTTACAAATATATCCTAAGGCAGTTTACATAGTTTTCAGAAATTCAGCTATTATTCATTTAAAAAGTTTACCCACTAATTAATGCTTCAGGATTTTATTAATTAGACCAAACTCTGGAGTCATGTAGAATGTAATCTGTTTTAGTTGGTAATTTTCTCCTCTATCCAGAGAAAAATTTCCTTTCCAACTTTGTGGTTGAAAAGTTTTGGATTATCACTGTGGGTAAGTGCTCACTTATTTTCACAATGAAAGTTACCTTCTGCCTACTCTCTGAAGTTTTTGGTAACTGCTAAACAGTAATAATTATAAAATTCATCAAATTTTGGTTGAACACAGTTTAACACTGCAGATTACAAGAAGGGTCTTGGGAATAATTGTTTGCTTTAGAGACAATATATAGCTATTAGAAGGTATGACACAATCCCATCTCCAATGAATATATTGTCCTGCTGACAGTCTACTTCAAGATTCTTATTAGACAGACTTGCACTCTGTGTTCTACAGAATGTGAATGCTCATTGACAAAATATCTAATTAATGAAATTTATCTCACACATATATGAGAGAAATATATACAAGCTATATGTATGTTTATATACATATATGTGTGTGTATATATGTATATAGAGAGGGAAGTGTGTATGTGAGTGTGAGTGTAAGTTTTTAAGTTAAATGAATGATGTGTACAGTAAACAACTTTACTAGGTAGATTGTGAATCACTAAGAGATTTGATGGAGCACAAAGATGTCCCATTTGATGGAGAAACATTTGTGAATTATTCTCCATTATATCTATTAACATTATGCCTAGCAAAAATGTTTTCTTAGAAATCTAATTTGAGAAAGATTTTCTAGAAGTTTCCTATATGATACATTCTATATTTGAAAATAAATTTGCAAAATATCCAAGAAACCTCTTTCTAGAATTCCACTGAATCCCCAAAGAAGAATCAATCACTTCTTAAATTTCTGTCCGTATTATAACTCTATAAGAACACATCCACGTTTTAGAAACTTGGATTTACATTAGTACCTTCATAAATATGACATTAATCTGTATGTTGTACTTATCTTTGAATCTCTAGACCATAGCAGTATATAATATCTAGTGGTGATATCTATGATATCATTTCCCCCATATCCAGGATATGTTCATACAGTGTGAAAGTGGAAAAATAATTTACCCTTTAACTTAACTTTGATGGCTACTGTAATCAGTCTTTTGTTCTTCACTTGAAAAGAATGGAAATATGAGATTAGATTAAAAATATTGCTATGACATTGTAGGCTGATAAATTCCTTAATCACATGGTTTCCTTCTCTAATCATTGAGAATATGCTTATATTGAAAAAGAGATTAGGCTAAAAATGCATACTTTTTTAGTTCTATTACAAAAAGAACTACCATTCCCTGTAATTATCTTAAAAATATGAAACTCAAAACATGCCATCATTGGAAATGAGGGATATTTAAGAAGTAATGTTAGAAATGTGACTACTCACAATACTAACTACCAGTGTATTTCGGTCACTAAATTTTGTATAATTGTTACATAATAGGGACTGTCTACACTTATTCACTGTAGAACCTATTACATAACAGGTGCAGAGAAAAGATTTGTGAAAACAATGCAAAGTGTGATCACCGATATTGTCTAAAGGGAGCATAAATAAAGGTATAAATTAATAAACAAAAATCCTAGTGTTTCCATTTATTTTATTTTATTTATCACAGAGATTTGTAACTCCTATTGACTTAGAACTGTGAAAATGCTCAATTTCACCGACGTGACAGAGTTTATTCTTTTGGGGCTAACCAGCCATCGGGAATGGCAAGTCCTCCTCTTCATCATTTTTCTTGTGGTCTACATTATCACCATGGTGGGCAATGTTGGCATGATCATGTTAATCAAGGTCAGTCCTCAGCTTAACAGCCCCATGTACTTTTTTCTCAGTCATTTGTCATTTGTTGATGTGTGGTTTTCTTCCAATGTCACCCCTAAAATGTTGGAAAACCTGTTATCAGATAAAAAAACAATTTCTTATGCCGGCTGTTTAGTACAGTGTTTCTTCTTCATTGCTCTTGTCCATGTGGAAGTTTTTATTCTTGCTGTGATGGCCTTTGATAGATACATGGCAATTGGGAATCCTCTGCTTTATAGCAGCAAAATGTCAAGGGTTGTCTGTATTCGACTGATTTCTTTCCCTTACATATATGGTTTTCTGACGAGTCTGGCAGCAACATTATGGACTTATGGCTTGTACTTCTGTGGAAAAATTGAGATCAACCACTTCTACTGTGCAGATCCACCTCTCATCAAAATGGCCTGTGCTGGGACCTTTGCAAAAGAATATACAATGCTCATACTTGCCGGCATTAACTTCACATATTCTCTGACTGTAGTTATGATCTCTTATTTATTCATTCTCATTGCCATTCTGCGAATGCACTCAGCAGAAGGAAGGAGGAAGGCCTTTTCCACGTGTGGGTCCCATCTGACAGCTGTCATCATATTTTATGGTACTCTGATCTTCATGTATCTCAGACGTCCCACAGAGGAGTCTGTGGAGCAGGGGAAGATGGTGGCTGTGTTCTACACCACAGTGATCCCCATGTTGAATCCCATGATCTACAGTCTGAGGAACAAGGATGTGAAAGAGGCCATGACAAAAGTGATCAGCAGATCATATCAGACAAAATAAAATGGAATTGGAATTTTGTCTTGTATTATTTGTTTGGAGAAAGGTTATTTCCTAGTATCTAAGAACATTAAGAAAAGATACTCTGTAGGTTGAAAAGAAAAATAAATGTGATCCAAATTGAGAAAATATAAAGTAGAGTGAATCATTTCTGTTGATGTGAGTAGTGGAGATTAAAAATGAACAAATAAGTTAATAGAAAAGGTGATGTGTGACAAAGTTCCTAGGTGTACTAATGGAAGTTGCTCAAATAGCTAGCTGCAATGAAAACACTTTTTCTTATTCAAAAGTGCAGTTGATTAACTTAGGAAATATTTATTTGCTTACTTAAAAACAAATTTTGGGCCAATAAAAAAACCCCAAAACATGAAATTGTTTATTGTTTAATGCTTCTTTCATTCTATGGGATTTTGTCTGTTCAGAGACTGCTACTTTGAAAATAGCAATGCAATTGTATTTCATGCTTTTTAACTTTTCAGTGTTTCCTACCAAACACAACATGATAAGTGTCTCCCTTTCACAGGTCACAGTAACTGTTGTGTTTCAGGTCTAAGACTGCCAGTCACCAGACTGGTTTGCACTGGCCAGTGGCTTCGCTCTGACTGAAAAGTAGGAAAATTAGTGGAAGATGGGTGTCATTGTAAAAGTATGGCTCTCCAAATTCCACAGAATGAATTCCATTCACACTCATGTGGGATATCTGGTACACCTGTGACCAAGATATGATGCTTATGTATTCTAGTTAACCTCTGCATTTGAAATAAATTCAGTATTTATGATACACTATTTGTTGTTATCAATAACATTTTCTGATATAATAGTAGAAAAATAATTTGACATCTCTCTTGCACCTTATTTCATGAAGTATAAGGATGAAGCTGCAACTCATTTCATCAAAGTCTACATCCTCAAACCAAATAAATAAATATATATCAGCTTCTGTTTTGATGCAAATATATAGCTAAAGAAATTTATATATTTTGAATTCTACATTTAAATAATTAAAAATTATCTGCAAAGATGTGAATACAAAACAAGATTGGTGCCATCTGAGAAAACAGCATTCTTTTTTTATTTAGCTTTTAAGTTCAAGGATACATGTGCAGGTTTGTTAGATAGGTAAACTTTGTCATAAGGGTTTGTGATACAGATTATTTTGTCACCCAGGTGCTAAACCTAGTACCCATTAGTTATTTTTCCTGATCTTCTCCCACTTCCCAACCTCTACCCTTTCATAGGCCTCAATGTGTGTTGCTCCCCTCTATGCACCCGTGTGCTCTCATCATATAGCTCTCACTCCTAAGTGAGAACATGAAGTATTTGGTTTTATGTTCCTGCACTGGTTTGCTAAGGATAATGGTCTCTAGCTCTATCTATGTTCTCATTTAAAGGACAAAATCTCTCTTTTTTTTTCCTTTTGGCTGCATAGTATTCAAAGGTATACATTTTCTTTATGCAGTCAATCACCAAAGGGCTTTTAGGCTGATTACATGTGCTTGCTATTGTGAATAGTGCTGCAATTAATATACCCGTGCATGTTTCTTTATAGTAAAACAATTTATATTCCTTTTGGCATATACCCAGGAATGGAATTGCTGGATATTTCTGTTTTGAAGTATTTGAGGAATCACCACACTGTCTTCCACAGTGGTTGAACTAAGTTATATAAGTTCAAGTATCATATGAAAAACCTCAACATCACTGATCATTAAAGAAATGGAAATCAAAACCACAATGAAATACCATCTCACACCAGTAAGAATGGCTATTATCAAAAAGCCCCCACCCCTAAGAAAATCAGATGCTAGTAAGGTTGTAAAGAAAAAGAAACGTTTATATGCAATTGGTGGGACTCTAAAAAAGTGTTCTTCTTTGTCCTTTATTGAATTTTATTTACCTCAAGAGAAACCACAAATCCAATGAACTCATTTCAACATGCATACATATAAATCATGGGCAACATTTTAAAACTCTTTTGTATATATAAACAAATTGCTAATTCACATTCAATTGTAGTATTGCTGTGTCTCTGTCTGAAAGATGTTAAACCTTGAGAGACTTTTTATATGTAAGGTACACGAAATTCTTTTGGAATTACTCCAAAGTTAAAAGTAATTTATTTTGGCAATAAAAACATTTATTTGCCATTTTTGAGGAACTCTTGATATGTCAAATTAGTTTCTTATTATTAATACATTTCAAAATATATTTTGAAAGCATTCTATCACTTGTAGCATGTTGGCAGGTAAATTTGAACCACCTTTGTTATCTCTTTAAAGGTGAAATGCGTTTTCTGTTTTTCATTTGGGGAGTTAGTTTAGTGTTACATAAAGAATGAGTCAAGGTCAGTGGTCAAATTACGTTTCTGGTTTCAGTTTCCAAATTTCAAGTGAATTTGTGGATGACCTTGGACAAGTCACATTTTGTCACCTGTCTAATTACTTTTAAGGTTGTAAACTTTGATCCCATTGCCATTTCTGCCTAATAATTCATGAGTCTCCATTCTTTGGCAGAGCTTAATGCGATTTTTCCATTTGAACTTCAAGATATTTCTGGAAAATACTTTTAAAAATAGATAGTATTGTCACACTTATTTCTACATCTATCAGCTTAATGATATTTAAGCATTTCCAGCATCTAATCAGGAAGCCAAGTTTTCTTTCTCTGTTTCTCTTCTGTATTTCTTTCTCTCTCTCTCTCTCTCACACACACACACACACACACACACACACACACACACACACACACACTTTCTTCTTTTCCAGTCTACATTTTCTTGAGCTATTGTATATGAAGTCAAAATTCCCTCGTGTCAAACTCATCTAATAAACTTTCTCAATAGTGGGGTCTGGTGAGGGGTGGCCAAGGGAGGGACAGCAGGGGGAGAAATGCCAGATGTAGGTGATGGGGGGTGGAGGCAGCAAACTACATTGCCGTATGTGTACCTGTGCAACAATCCTGCATGATCTGCACATGTACCCCAGAACCTAAAGTACAATAATATATATGTATGTTATTGTACTTTTATAACATATGTATGTGTGTGTGTGTATGTATATATATATACATATATATACATAAAATACAAAAATTAGCTGGGTGTGGTGGCATGCACCTGTAGTCCCAGCTACTTGGGAGGCTGAGACAGAAGAATGGCTTGTGTCGAGTGGGGGGAGGTAGCAATGAGCCGAGATGGTGCCACTGCACTCCAGCCTGGGTGACAGAGCAAGACTTCATCTCAGAAAACAAAACAAAACCAAACATTAAAACAAAACAAAAAACACGGGCAGTAAATACAATTAATGAAGAGTCTGTATTTTGAACTCTGAGAACACCACAACTTCATAGAGACTGCTGGTTTTCTGCAATTAGCAACACGAGTCCTGACTCAAGGATGTTGCTCTCCAGTCCAGACCAGCAGAAGATAGAGAGAATGGGCTCTGCAGAAGACACATCCAGACAAGCCATGATTCATGCCAGCTGCAGCCACATGGGTGTCAATACCAAGAACTTGCCATATGTCATCAAGAGTATGTTAAATTAAACCTTCTCAAGAGTTATTCTTTTGTGCTCTGTCCAAATCTGGAGAAACCTTCCAAATACTGTTAAAGATTGCTATCTTGAGCATATAAAAAATCTTAAAAAATACTAGGTGAGAAGAAATTTATAAATTCTGGGTACTTGGCACCAAAAAACTTGCCCAAGCACAATTCTGTTCATAATTTTCCAGAGTAAATTGATGAAGTATACATTTTAGAGTTTACATAATCTAAGTTTGCATCCACATTCTTTGGCTTGATAGTCTCTAAACTTGCCAGTACCACATGTTCTTACTTATAAGTGGGAGCTAAACAACAAGGACACATGGACACATAGAGGGGAACAACAGACACCATGGCCTACTTCTGAATGGAGGGTGGGAGGAAGGAGAGAAGCAAAAAATACCTATCAGGTGCGAGGCTTATTAGCTAGGTGATGAAATAATCTGTACCCCAAGCCTCAGTGACACCCACTTTGTCTATATAACAAACCTGTACAGGTACCCCTAAACCTAAAATTAAAAAAGGAAAAACTTAGCATCACAGTTTTTTGTTTTGCTTTGTTTTGTTTTGTTCTGAGATGAAGTCTTGTTCTGTCACCCAGGCTGCAGCACAGTAGCATGATCTTAGCTCACTACAACCTCCGCCTCCTGGGTTCAAGTGATTCTCCCACCTCAGCCTGTCAAGTAATTAGGATTACACCATAATGCCTGGCTAATTTTTGTATTTTTATAGAGATGGGGTTTCACCATGTTAGTCAGGCTGATCTTGAACTCCTGACCTCAAGGTGATGCACCTGCCTTGGCCTCCCAAAGTGCTGGGATTATAGGTAAGAGCCACCAAGCCCGGCACATCATACTTATTTCACATAGGAACACTTTTCTCCTTCAATGTAAGGATAATATTAATCACAACCCCAAAGAAGTGGTAAGATAATACCAATAAACTGTTTAGAGGTAAAACTGCACAAATAATGACAACTTTTGTGTGCCTCACAAACAACAGGCATTGGGAAGAGAGTTATCCCTATATTATTCTAAAATCATCTCAACAAAAGTGTAAAATAATAGTTTCTGTATTCTATAGATGAATACTTTGAGACTCAGAAGTACCTTGCTTGTCCAAGGTGACATAGTGAAAATGGTATAGCAAAGGTATAATTCCAAACCTGCCTGACTTCAGTAATGACTTCTACTTGTAGTCACTCTGCTAACGACTTATACTTTGAGTATCTGACATCTAAATACAACTATGAGATGCATGGGACAGGCATTGGTATGGTCATCCATCCTGACAGATGGCACTTTTTAGAACAGTTGTTCAACCAGAAAGAAAGGGAATCACTGAAATTTTATATAATGTAAACCAATATTTTGCTGAAATGCATGGTTGTCAATGTGTAAATAAAAGAGGACAGAACCCATGTACAAGTGAGAGATAAGATGATATTACGATCAAGAATTTTGGTCTATTTTATTTAAAAATTTTTCTTCTCATCCACGCTCCTTAACTGCTTCTACACCTGAGCTGTGCATAGAATTTTACTTATTATTCCTTTCATAATTACCTGGAGAGTCCTTTAGGGAGATGATCCCAGTGTTCCTATGTTTAAGATACTCTTATAAATAGTGAGACGTTATCATTTGCTACTCTCTGTGCTGAAGGTAGGTCTGCAAGTTCTTCACTTTTTGCAATAGGGATTGATGCAGTCAAATCTTTTAATTTCACTCTCTGTCTTGAAGATGAACCTAATACATTATTCACAGTCTTATTTGTTATCAGAGCATTTTCTTCTATGAAATTATATTACTGGAAACTTTCTATACTTCTATCCCTGGTTTATTCAAAACTTTGTAAGAATGAGCTTATTATAATGCAGATTTGCAAAACACTTTATTTCATTTTTTGTCTTCTCATTCTCCTTTACAAACAAAAACTATTAACTTTCATAATATTGTTTAAATATATATATGAATTGAGTTGGGGATACAGGGTCAGAGGGCATGATTGGTCCAATAATTTATATCTTCACTGTTGTCTTCATGGATAATTCCTAAAATATTAATAGAAATGAATTTTGTTTTTTATTTATAAATTACAATTTCAATCTTTTTGATTATTTTGATAGATGATACACATTTAGGTATTAAATTTATTTTCTCCTGGAAATCATTGTCATCTGATCCTGGGATGGTGAAATCACCTAAACTTGGAGAAGTAGAGAGTTGCAATGATCTACTGTCTTAGTGGTCCAGGCTGCTCTGGATAACCAAAACTCTTAAAAGTCTATTGAAGATGAACTATTAAAGAGATAACTTCCTCTCATTGTGGAGGATGAGCAAACTGAATTTTAAACGAAATGTAATGGTAGAAGAGGCTATCAAAGAGGCAGCAAGGGAAGACTATTAAACACACAACACTGAAGTAATTTTTTTTTCTTGCATCCCATTCCTGCTAATTAGTAGACTTCTGACCCAGGGAGATTTCCTTAATGTCTCAGTGTTTAGCTTCCTCATTTGTAAAATGGGCATGCAAATAAAACCTGTTCTGTAGAATGTTTGCACGCCAGAGTTTTCATGAACATTCAATAGCAGTTAGCTATTCTTAAACATATTACAAGGCTGGAACTCTTGCCTCTAGAAAAATATTTCTTAGAGAGTTTAAATAATTCTGGATTATTGTATTATGTGAAGTGCATTTAGAGATCAGGGCACGTAGAAATCATACGTACAACTATTTCTGGATTTCTGTTAAATGTAACTACTAAGCGAGACAGTCTCAAGAGTTTCAAGGTAAACAAAACACACTAATATTAGACTGGTGCAAATGTAATTGCGTTTTTTGCCATTGAAAGTAATGACAAAACCCACAATAACTTTTGCACCAACCTAAATATTAACGTGCAAACGATTTTATGTAAAATAAGAAAAATACATCACATAGTGACTGAAACAAAATGAAGTAGTGTTAGTTTATGTCTCTTAGATGCCTTGATGCTTTATTTCATATATTTTATGATTAACACAGTAATAACACTAACCTAAGTCAAATTCTGCTAATGAGAGGAAATCAGTGGAAATTAGAAATTTTTACATAGGAAAATCTCTGACCACAGCACCTGCAGCTCTTTACCTATTTTGACATTTATAATGAGCCAAAAAGGTGAAACTACAATCATGGATACCTAGAGCAAAAAGGGAACTTAGATCAGAACTAAAACTGCAATGTCTATTTTGTTATGTATTCAGTTCATTTTACATATAGTATACTTAAACCCTGTATTATACATTTTTCAAAGTATACACTGTTTTTAAATTATTTGAATGAAAATAAGGATAAATGCAACTTAAAGTTTCCAGAATAAAAAAAATCCATTTACCTTCTTTTTAAAAAATATTCTCCATAGGCGGCACAGACTTGATCTATACTAAGGCAATGCCTAATTTCACGGATGTGACAGAATTTATTCTCCTGGGGCTGACCTGTCGTCAGGAGTTACAGGTTCTCTTCTTTGTGGTGTTCTCAGCGGTCTACATGATCAGTCTGTTGGGAAATATTGGTATGATCATTTTGATCAGCATCAGTCCTCAACTTCAGAGCCCCATGTACTTTTTCCTGAGTCATCTGTCTTTTGTGGACGTGTGCTTCTCCTCCAATGTTACCCCTAAAATGCTGGAAAACTTACTCTCAGAGACAAAAACCATTTCGTATGTGGGGTGCTTGGTGCAGTGCTACTTTTTCATTGCCCTTGTCCACGTGGAGGTCTATATCCTGGCTGTGATGGCCTTTGACAGGTACATGGCCATCTGCAACCCTCTGCTTTATGGCAGTAAAATGTCCAGGACTGTGTGTGTTCGGCTCATCTCTGTGCCTTATGTCTATGGATTCTCTGTCAGCCTAATATGCACACTATGGACTTATGGCTTGTACTTCTGTGGAATCTTTGAAATCAATCACTTCTATTGTGCAGATCCCCCTCTCATCAAGATTGCCTGTGGGGGAGTGCACATCAAAGAAATCACAATGATTGTTATAGCTGGAATTAACTTCACGTATTCCCTCTCAGTGGTCCTCATCTCCTACACTCTCATTGTAGTAGCTGTGCTACGCATGCACTCTGCCGATGGCAGGAGGAAGGCGTTCTCCACCTGTGGGTCCCACTTGATGGCTGTTTCTCTGTTTTATGGGACTCTCATCTTCATGTATCTCAGGAGACCCACTGAGGAATCTGTAGAGCAGGGGAAAATGGTAGCTGTGTTTTACACCACAGTAATTCCCATGTTGAATCCCATGATCTACAGTCTGAGAAACAAGGATGTGAAAGAAGCAGTCAACAAAGCAATCACCAAAACATTCGTGAGGCAGTAAAACTGCAGTGGATATTATTGTCCCTATTAAAAATAGGATCTTATTATAAATGGTCACATGTAAAAGTCCTAGCTCAGACAGCACTATGTAAAGGTAACTCTTTCATACACTAAGAGGTTCAATGTAACAGAGTGATGCTTTACATTTGGAGTATGGACTCCAATTGCTAAGCATATTTTCTCCTACATGTGTGCCCATATGATAAAAGATTACATGGTGTTCATTCACAATATGCTAAAAATTGGGCTGAGTGTAGTCACTGGAGGAAATGACAAATAAGTGTAGATATACACATGTTAAGTTGGAGGTACACTTGTTAGTGTTGGATGTTATTTCCCAGATTATTTGATACATGCACCTCAAACTAGATTTCATGTAAAATATATAAACTCCCAGAAAAAAATCAACACTTCATTTATTTTTCATGACCATAGAATACTGATGAACCGTTTACCTAAAAAGTGTTTAAATTTTTGAAAATGCAATTATACTTAGAATTTTAAACTAATATCTTAATATAATCCTGTTTGTCATCATTTTTCATAATTTGATAGTTAATAATGTTTTGTTTCAATGGTTTGTTTTCTTACCCTAACTTTACTTCTTGATGGGTACTCATTCACACATTTTCTGATGTTAATAGGGTGAACTCTCTCTGACAAAATATTTTCCTGCCCTTATCATAATGAAAAGATGAGCCAATATAAATTTTCTGACACAAAGTCTGAGCTTTGACAATACTTTATTGTCTCAAATCGTTGGTTGATAATATGATTTGAAACTTTTTTTTGCTTCCAGCTCCTTTTCACTAAGACTTAATTCTTTGACTCTGGATATAGCAACTTAAATCAAGCTTTTAGTGTCTAGAGTTGATGAACTGTTCACCTAAATGCTGCAGAACTGGGCATGTATTCAAATGTGACCAACAGAGTTCTAAATTGTGTCCCGTTTGGGCCTGCTTAAAAATCTTTAAAGGCTCACTGTCTAGAATGGTGCTTCCATAGCTTACTTGTTCTACATTATATTCTCGCTACAGATAACAATGGAAATTTTTTTACCCAGATGACTCTTGCTAAGCTAATTTCATAAAGGTAAGTGTAAGATAAAGGTGATTGCTGATGAGTTAGTTTATTTGGGATGTGATAATCCATCTACAGGGGTGCACAATTCAAGTAGTACGTACAAGTTGACTCTGAGAAGTAAAATATAGTTATAGTAATGCTTCTAGGAAGATGGGCTAATTCAAACACAGAAAGCATTGCTGTTCATGTAAATTTACCATGGTTCACTTTCCTAGTAACTAGGAATGGATCTGAGTAAAGGTAGGTGGGATACATACTCTTTCATAAATTTACATTCTGACAGCAAAATATGAAAATTTGTTTCTAAACCACCCAAAATTGCTTCTAAAAAGTCAGGATGAGGTACAAAATATAGGGCTACTCAAGCAACAACTGTTTTTACAGAAATGGCCTTCACAATCTGACGTTCTAAGGCCATATTTTTTTGTGATCCTTATGGCAGAGCTATTCCTTATTCTCCACTATTTCATTTTTCCTTTAGACATAAAAATCTGGCTATCCAACGGTATGTCAGAGTTGTAATCTCTCCTTATTATCCTGATACACATTTTTGGGGACTTTTTTTTTTAAACAACTTAAACAGCATAAATTTATTATTTTGGAATTACCGTCGGTTATGAGTTTAGGTAAAGATTAAATGGTCCTGCTGCTCAGGACATCCCCAGGCAGAAATCAATTTCTTGGTCAGGTCTGTTGTTCCATCTGAGACTCTGGATCCTCCTTCCAGTTAATAAATGTGTTTCTGAATTTAGTTTCTTGCAGTTATAGGACTGATGCCTTCTTTTTAAAAAAAATTTCCATTTTTATTATATTTACTATATTATATTATATTGTATGGTGCTGAGACTTGGGATACAAATGATCTCATCACCCAGGCACTGAGCATAGTACAGAGCAGTTAGTATTCCAGTCCTCGCCCCACTCTTTCCACCCCACTCTAATAGTCTCCAGTGTCTACTCTTCCCATTTTTATGTCCACAAGTGCCCAACGTTTAGCGCCCACTCATAGTGAGAATATGTGGCATTTGGTTTTCTGTTCCAGCACCCATTTACCTGGGATTATGTCCTCCAGCTGCATTCATGTTACTGAAAAGGATATGATTTCATTCTTCTTTAAGACTGTGTTGTATTCCATGGTGCATATGTACCACATTTTCTTGGTGATAGTGTATATTTATCACATCCAGAAAAACGATTTGACCACTGACCTTAACTAATCATTCTTTATGTAGCACTAAACTAACTCTCCAAAAGAATAAATAGAGGCTGAGCATGGTGGCTCACACCTGTAATCCCAGAACTTTGGGAGGCAGAGGTGGGAGGATCATGAGGTCAGGAGTTTAAGACCAGCCTGACCAACATGGTAAAACCCCGTCTCTACCAAACATACAAAAAAAAATAGCTGGGCATAGTGGCACACGCCTGTAATCCCAGCTATTTGGAAGGCTGAGGCAGGAGAACTGCTGATCCCAGGAGGCAGAGGTTGCAGTGAGCGGAGATCAGGCCACTGCACTCCAGCATGGGCAACAGAGCAAGACTCTACCTAACAAGAAAAAATAAAAAGGAGAATAAATAGAAAACACATTTCACCTTTGGAAAAAAAGAGGTAACAAAGATGGTTCAAATTTACCTGCTGCAAGTGATAAAATATAAAATGCTTTCAGAACATATTTTGAAATTTATTAATAATAAGAAACTAATTTGGCATGTCAAGAGTTTCCCCCAATGGCAAATAAATGTTTGTATTGCCAAAAAATATTACTTTTAACTTTGAAGTAATTCCAAAAGAACCTTGTGTACCTTAGATATGAAAAGTCTATAGAAGTTTAACAATTTTCAACCAAAGACACAGTAACACTATAATTGAATCTAAATTAGCAATTTGTTTATGTATGCAAAAGGTTTTAAAATGTTGCCCATGATTTATGTGTTTGTATGTGGAAATGAGTTCATTGCATTTGTGGTTTCTTTTGAGGTAAATAAAATTCAAAAATGGACAAATAAAAATGCTTTTTTACACTTCCACCACCAGAGCACAAACATTTCCTTTTCTTCACAATCTTGCCAGCATCTGATGTTTTTTGCATTTTTGATAATAACAATTCTTACTGGTATGAGATGGCATCACATTGAGCTTTTGATTCACATTTTTAAAATTATTGGTGATGTTGAGCTTTTTCTTATGATTCTTGGCCTCATATATTTTAGTTCAACCCCTGTGGAAGACAGTGTGGTGATTCCTCAAAGACCTCAAAACAGAAATACCCAGCAATGGAATACAAATTGTTCTACTATAAAGACACATGCAAATGTATATTCATTGCAGCACTACTCACAATAGCAAACACATGTAATCAACCTAAAAGCCCATCAGTGATAGGCTGCATAAAGAAAATCTACATATACACCATGAATTACTATGCATCCATAAGAAAAAAATGGCATCTTGTCTTTTTCAAGAACATAGATGGAGTGGGAGACCATTGCCCTTAGCAAATTAATGCAGGAGCAGAAAACCAAATACTTTATGTTCTCACTTGCAAGTATGAGCTGAATGATGAGAGCACATGGATGCATAGAGGGGAACAACACACATGGAGGCCTATGAAAAGGTTGAAGTTGGGAGGAGGGAGAGAATCAGGAGAAATTACTAATACATACTAGGCTTAGTAGCTGGGTGACAAAATAATCTGTACCACTAATCCCTATGACACAAGTATTCCTATATAACAAACCTGCACATGTACCCTAGAACTTAAAATAAAAGTTAAATAAAAAAGAATGCTTTTTTTCTCAGATAGCGCCAATTTTGTTTTATATTCTTATCTTGCAGATAATTTTTAATTATTTAAATATAGAATTCAAAATGTATAAATTGCATTTCTTAGCTATATATTGCTTACATCAAAGCAGAAGGTGATTATATACTTATTTATTTGGTCTGAGGACATAGACTTTGATGAAATAAGTTGCAGCTTCATCCTTATGCTTCATGAATAAGGTGCAAGAGAGATGTCAAATTATGTTCCCATTATTATGTCAGAAAACGTTGTTGATAACAACAAATAGTGCATCCAAAATATGGAATTTATTTGAAATGCAAAAGTTGATTAGAATATGTAAGTGCCATATCTTGGTCACAAGGTGTACCAAATATCCCACATGAATGCGAATGTAATTTATTCTGTGGAATTTGGAGAGCCATGCTTTTACAATGACACTATCTTCCACTAATTTTCCTACTCTTCAGAGTGAAGACACTGGCCGGGGCCAACCACAGTCTGGTGACTGGCAGTCTTAGAATTGAAACACAGCAGTTACTGTTCTGTGAAAGAGAGACACTTACCATGTTGTGTTTCTTAAGAAACACCAAAAAAGTTAAAAAGCATGAAATACCAAAGTATTCCTATTTTCCAAGGAGCAGTCTCTGAACAGACCCAACACCATGGAATAAAAGAAGCATTAAACAATAAACAATCTCATAAGCATTAGTGAGACTGCTATTTTATGTCATTATATTGGAAAACTAAGTTAAATATTTTGACGTTTTTTTCTGCCCCAAATTTGCTTTTAAATGGGCAAATAAGTATGACCTAAGTTCATGCAACTGCACTTTTGAATAAGAAAATGTCTTTTCATTTCAAATTTGAGCATTTCCATTAGTACACATGTGAAATTTGGCACACATCACTGTTTCAATTAATTAATTTATTCATATTTAATTAATCTCCACTACTCACATCAACAGAAATGATTCATTCTACCTTATATTTTCTCAATTTGCATCACATTTATTTTTCTTTTCAACCTACAGAGTATCTTTTCTTAATGTTCTTAGGTACTAAGAAATAACCTTTCTCCAAACAAATAGTAGAAGACAAAATTCCAACTCCATTTTATTTTGTCTGATATGATCTGCTGATCACTTTTGTCATGGCCTCTTTCACATCCTTGTTCCTCAGACTGTAGATCATGGGATTCAACATGGGGATCACTGTGGTATAGAACACAGCCACCATCTTCCCCTGCTCCACAGACTCCTCTGTGGGACGTCTGAGATACATTAAGATCAGAGTACCATAAAATATGATGACAGCTGTCAGAGGGACCCACATGTGGAAAAGGCCTTCCTCCTTCCTTCTGCTGAGTGCATTCGCAGAATGGCAATGAGAATGAATAAATAAGAGATCAAAACTACAGTCAGAGAATATGTGAAGTTAATGCCGGCAAGTATGAGCATTGTATATTCTTTTGCAAAGGTCCCAGCACAGGCCATTTTGATGAGAGGTGGATCTGCACAGTAGAAGTGGTTGATCTCAATTTTTCCACAGAAGTACAAGCCATAATTCCATAATGTTGCTGCCAGAGTCGTCAGAAAACCATATATGTAAGGGAAAGAAATCAGTCGAATACAGACAACCCTTGACATTTTGCTGCTATAAAGCAGAGGATTCCCAATTGCCATGTATCTATCAAAGGCCATCACAGCAAGAATAAAAATTTCCACATGAACAATGGCAATGAAGAAGAAACACTGTACTAAACAGCTGGCATAAGAAATTGTTTTTTTAATCTAATAACAGGTTTTCCAACATTTTAGGGGTGACATTGGAAGAAAACCACACATCGATAAATGACAAATGACTGAGAAAAAAGTACATGGGGCTGTTAAGCTGAGGACTGACCTTGATTAACATGATCATGCCAATATTGCCCACCATGGTGATAATGTAGACCACAAGATAAATGATGAAGAAGAGGACTTGCCATTCCCGATGGCTGATTAGCCCCAAAAGAATGAACTCTGGCACATCGATGAAATTGAGCATTTTCCATTTCTAAGTCAATAGGAGTTGCAAATCTTTGTGATAACTAAAATAAAATAAAAGAAAAAATCAGGAATTTTTTACTTATTATTTTATATCTTTATTTATGTTCCCTTTATACAATATCTGCGATCACACTTTGCATTATTTTCACAAATCTTCTCTCAGCACCTGGGATGTAATAGGCTTTATGGTGAATAAATATAGACAGTCCCTATTATATAAAAATTATACAAAGTTTAGTGATTGAAATATGCTGGTATTAAGTATTGCAAGCAGTCACATTTGTAAGATTACTTTTTAAATATACCTCATTTCCAATGATGGCATATTTTGAGTTTTATATTTTTAAGATAATAATAGGGAATTATAGCTCTTTTTGTAATAGAACTAAAAAAGTGTCTTTTGAAACCTAATCTCTTTTTCATTATAAGCCTATTTTCAATAATTAGAGAAGAAAATCATATGATTAAATAATCAGCCTAAATTGTCATAAAAATATTTTTATTCTAATTTCATATTTGCATTCTTTTCAAGTGAAGAAAAGAAAACTGATTACACTAGCCATTAAAGTCAAGTTAAAGAGTGAATTACTTGTTCACATTCACGCTACTACATATCATATACTACTATGTTCTAGAGATTAAAAGATAAAATGTACACATTAATGTCAGTATTTATGAAAGTACTAATGTAAATAAATGCTTTCTAAAACTTGAATGTATTCTTACAGAGTTTTAATGGGAACAGAAATTTAGAAAGTGATGAATTTTCTTTGGGAATTCAGTGGAATTCTAGGAAGTTTTCTTGGATATTTTGCAAATTTATTTTCAAACACAGAATGTATAACATGAAAATTTTTCTCAAATTATATTTTAAGTACATTAGAAATAGGATTAGTACTTTGCATGATGTTAATAAATACAGGTAACATCATGCACTATTAGTGGTTGGCATGATGTTAGCAGATATAATGGAGAATAATCCACAAGTGTTCCACCAACAAATGGGATACCTTTGTGCCCTGCCAAATTTCTTAGTAATTCAGAATCTACCTAATAAATTATTTACTGTACACATCATTCATTTAACTTAAAAATTTACATGCACACACACAGACATACATGTCTGCATATATGTTTATACATGTGTATATATACACACACCCCTATAGGTATGTACACATACATATAGCTTATATATATATTTATTTAATATAGGTATGAGAGAAATTCCATTAATTAGATATTTTGTCAATGAGCATTCACACTCTGTAGAACAAAGAGTGCAAGTCAATGTAATAAGAATCTTGAGAGAATTGTTTCATACCTTTCCATGGCTATATATTATCTCTAGAACAAATGATTATTCCCAAGACCTTTTTTGTAATCTGCAGTATTAAACTATGTTCAACCACAATTTAAGGAAAATAAATCTCATTGCATAGTGAAAATAAGTGCACACTTATTCACAGTGGAAATCCAAAACTTTTCAAACACCAAACTTGGAAAAAACATTTTTCTATGCATAGAGGAGGAAATTACTAACTGAAACAGGTTACATTCTACGTGGCTTCAGAGGTTTGGTTTAATTAATAAAAATTTGAGGCGTTAATTAGTGGTAAATTTTTAAAAATGAATAATAGTTAAAGTTCTAAAAACTATATAAACTGCCTTAGAATATATTTATGTATGGGCTACAAAATTTTTCTTACAGTGTTGTTAAATTAATATCTGAGATCCTTATATTCATATCTAAACAGAGATTACAGACATATCAACAGATAATTCCAGACTTCTGATTCAACATTTTATGCCTGCAGCTGCCTGAAATATTCCTCTGTATGTAATTTTCAAAGACTGGCAATAGAGGGTTTCTTATTTGGAAAGTCTTATCTCATTCTGTAGCACCAGGGATGATTCAGCACAAACAAGAATGTAGAAGATGGCATTGTCAGTACTTCCCACAAGTTAAATATGGAGCCTTGAGTGATGGTTATCCAGATGATAAATAGCAATAATAAAATTACTAGAAACTAGGGGTTAGATATGATCCTAGGGGGTGCAAAGTCTATGAAAAAATAGAGAAATGGGGACCTCGAGAATATTTAGAGGATTTCCTCACCATGTAAAGTCAAGAATACACATGTAAACTTTGCTTATTGAATCACTGTATTTCAAATTAAATTACCAATAAATATGGATTCTTTTCCAGACCCAGTATAAAGCAATATTAAGTATCCCAGTCAGGCTGGGCATGGTAGCTCATGCCTCTAATCATAGCCTTTTGGGAGGCCGAGGTGGGTATTTGGCCTGAGGTCCAGAGTTATAGTCCAGCCTGACCAACATGGAAAAACCGTCTCTACTAAAAATATAAAAATTAGCTAGGTGTGGTTGTGTGTTTGTGATCTCAACTACTTGGGAAGCTAAGACAGGAGAATTACTTGAACCCAGGAGGCAGAGTTTGCAGTGAGCCTAGATCGCACCACTATACTTCAGCCTGGGCAACAGAGCAAGACTCCATCTCGAAAAGAATAAGAACAAAAATGTATCCCAGTTAAAGAGTTCTGTTTCTATTGTCAGACCTTGGTTGGATCCTGGACCTATGACTTATTTTATAAAGTTGGATATGTTTTACTCTTGATTTTTGCTTTATTTTTACTTTTCCTGTTCCCTAATGTGATTTAAAATAATAATAATATCCATTTCATTGAGCATTTGTGATTATGAAAAGAGATATTACATATTAACACATAAAAATATAAAAAATTATCAGATGCACTCCATTAAGCATTTGTAACTATCTAATTATATAATCTTATTGAAAAAATACCTCTTTTTTATGTGTCTCTCTCATACACCTACACACATAACATAATAGATAAAATCATGAATGCATTCCTATAAATCATAAAAAAATAAAGTCTACAATGCAAGCTCCATCTGACAGTTCCTGATGGATGCATTTTCCACCAACCTGAGAATGAAGAGAAATATCTCCAATAAAGATGCAGAGTTGAAAAGTACATGCTGTATATGGGAATGGTAAACACCTTCAACCGGACAAAAGAGAAACTGGGATAAGTGCAAAGGAGAAGCCTCCCTTAAGTGCTTGCCTTAGAAAGCAAGGAGCAATTAAGAATTTTTCCTTAGAAATGACCCTGTGGGAAGTACATCTCTAGAGAAAAAGCCATCTGTTGAGTGTGTGGGCTTTTTTGGTTAGAGTTTTCTAAAATTTTATATTCCCCCAAACCCTGTTATTTTGAATGGGTACTAGAATCAAATAAAATTTGGGAGGGGATTTGTACCATACTAAACTTGTTTATGGGGTTACCCAAGCTGTATATATAAATTTCATGCTCTATACTTCACATTCTCTGCCACTTGGGTTTTCCAGAGAAGATGGGTCAAACATTATTTCCTGTAATTAAGATTATAGCATATCAAAGCAGAAAAAACTATTTTCTTCAATTCCTTCATTTTATAAATAAGGAAACAAGTAGCAGTAATAATAATAATAATACCAATAATAATGACTTTTTAAAGTAACACACACCTGCTACTAATTTAATTATTGTAACTCAACTCTGTGGCAATTATCATCACTCTCATTTTATGACAAGAAACTGAGTCTTTCAGAGATTCAGTGACTTGATCAATGTCATACTTTCGATGAATCAGGAATTAGAATCCTGATTCCAGAATGTGTATCATTAACCATTTCATCCTTTAGTTCAACAAGTAACCATTACAAGAAAGGAGACCAAAGTTATTATTTCCTAATCCTAAAAGACTCTCATTTTCATTACCATGTACATGATGCATTGTATCATGGTCTTTATGGGCTTAAGGGAACACAAACATGTTTTTTGTATAGCCAAAAAATTGTGGATTGTTTCAGTGCTATATGCAGTTGACCACTTTACTTGGGTGTCTGACAATTTTCTCTCATAGCTCAAAGGTGTTCCCTCTTCTGACCTCCCACTGAGCTTCATTAACAGCAGCCATGTTTAGATTCCTACAAACAATGTTGATTATCATTTATTAAGTAGTGGAGAAAAAGGCTGGTTTCTCCTCACATCCATTTTTCCTTCTCCATGGTAATATAGTTTTGATTAAAGGGCCATTAACTGTATTGTCCCAACCCTGCCCCAGTATTTATAATGGTGTTTGGCACATGGTACATGTTCACCAAATATTTGTAACTAAAGAAAATGGTTAAAGTGGTTGAGTTTTCAGTCGATGAGTACATAGTTAGGAGAAGTGCACATCTAAGAACACTTAAGTACTTCTCAGGATAATGTTGGATGTTTCAGACATAAAATGAAGTTGTAGGGTAACATGGAAGAACCTTGGTTAAGACTGCAAATTAGAGTGCTGAGTGCATCTAGAGAGAAGAATCGTGCTCCCTATTGCCAGGAGTTTACTATCCACCGAAGTCATGGGCCTCAAATTATAAAGGGTAACCTGCAGATCTCTGAACACAGACTGTTTTTCAATTGCAAATTAACTGATTTTTGTCTGTACTAACATTGTGTTAGGTTTAATTTTTAAGGTCAGTCTCTACAAGACATTAAATAGCCTCATGTGATTTTTCTGGGTTTTATGTTGTAAACAAGCTTATTAGTTACTGTGAAAAGCTGTGAGAGCCACTTATTTAGCATGGAGAAATCCAGATAAGACTCATTCCACATGCAAAGAAAGTAAACTTTTCTTATTCTAATCCTAATTAAAGTCCTCTCCAGGACAGAAAGAAAGTATCTTAACTCAAGAGTTGCTTACTTGAATCATTCAAGTGGTGTCTTCTCTTAAACACATCCTGCAGGCTCCAGTGTAAAATTAATAATCTTTACTCCTGCATTTTGACAGCCACTAGCCCATATTGCTCATATAGTAGCTACCACATTTTATTGCAGTTCATTTTAAGTGCATTTTAAGTCACATATTTCCCTAAATATTTCCCTAAATTGTATAAAACCTAAATTGTATCTGCATCCTGACCACCTTGGGCACATGTTCTCAGGTCCTTCTGAGGGCCGTGTCATGGGCCACAGTCATTCATATCTGGCTCAGAATAAATTGCTTCAAATATTTTACGAACTGACTCTTTTTGCCTTCTTAACAGAATTACTTCTTAATTGTCATTCCTCTTAATACCATCACAGTGGAAATTAAATTTCAACATGAAATTTGGAGTCGACATTCAAACCATGGCACATAGCCATGTGAATATGGAGGCAGAGATTGTTATTATGCTGCCACAAACCAAGAAATGCCTGGAGTTACTAGAAGCTAAAAGAAGGAACAAAGGATTCTCCTCTTGAGATCAGAAAGGAGGATGGCCTTGCAGAAATCTTTATTAGGGGTTTCTAGCCTCCAGATCTGCACAAGAACACATTGTTGTTGTCTTAAGCCATTCAGTGTGTGGCACTTTGTTGTGGCAGCTAAAGAAAATTAATACTTTACTCTTCAGTTTGAAACTGTCATTTATATGAGCCTTTATTAGTCTCCTTGTCTAAAGCCTAGGAAGGTGGGCTGTTTTTCCTTCTCCTCTGGGACTTCTTCAAATGGATCCAACTCTTGGATTGTGGTTTTCCTATATCTCAACTGGACTTAGAATGCTACCTAGTAGTGACCAGGACAGGGGGCAGAGAAACTCTAGACAGATGGGGCATGTCCCTAGCGAATTCCCACCCTCGAGCTGAAAAGCCCGAGACTATGCCCAAAGTGAGAACTTACACTCATGTTTTTCAGCTCAAGTGTTGCCTTTTCCTAAATCATTCATGGCCCAGCCCTATCCCATTGTCTGCCTATAAAGACCCCAGACTCAGCAGGCAGAGAGGGGAAGCAGCTGCATGTTGGGGACTACAGCTGGATGTCAGAGAGAAGTGGCTTGTCTTCAGAGGGACAGCTTGACGATGTAACTTTGGAGAAGAATCCAGCCGGAGTGGGCTGGACTTCAGGGGAAGATTACCTACCCTCCCCATCCTCTTCTTGGCTCTCCTTCCCATTGAGAGACACTTTCACTGGCAATAAAATCTTCTGCATTTACCATCCTTCACTTCACTTGTGTGACCTCATATTTCCCAGACATTGGACAAGAACTCAAGAATCAGCTATTTTTGTTTTTTTGTTGTTGTTTTTTTTTAGTACAGATAGGGTTGGTTTCTTTCTTTATTGCATATGGCTTCTTTCATCCTAGTATCTGTGCGACCCCCAGTTGTGGGACCCCAACCCACGGAGGCAGGCACCCAGTAGACACGAGGCAGGACGCGTGGTGGCCGGTACCGACTTTATTGGGATCTCCGGGCGACTCAGGCGGGCAGGGAGGAATCACGTACGCTTTCTTTGTTCGGTCGGCTTTATAGGGGCAGAGGGCCTGGGGCGGTGGGAGAGCAGAGGTGGCGGGTGATGATTGGTTAGTCCCGGTTGCTGGGCGGGGAGTTCGCCGGACGGGAAGTTTAGTGGGCAGGAAGTTAGGGGAGAGCTAATAAGGCAGATGGTGATTGGCCAGGTTCTAGGCAGGAAGTCTGCTGGGCGGGAGCTGAAGGGGCAGGTGGTGATTGGTTAGGTGGTTGCTAG
>PVKP010022136.1:0-38094 GCA_004027715.1 Plecturocebus donacophilus | reverse complement strand
GGAGGCTGAGGCGGAAGAATCGCTTGAACCCAGGAGGCGGAGGCTGCAGTGAGCCGAGATTGCACCACTGCACTCCAGCCTGGTAACACAGCAAGACTCCGTCTCAGAAATAATAATAATAATAATAATAAATAAATAAAAATAAGACTCTTTATATTAAAATAATAATATAGTTGAATTGAAAAAGAGCAAAAGAGAAGTTCATCTTTGTTATACTTCATATTTAACACTTTCAAAAATTGTATGCTAGGCCTGGTGTGGTGACTCACACCTGTAATTCCAGCACTTTGGGAGGCCAAGGTGGGCAGATCACCCGAGGTCAAGAGTTCGATAGCAGACTAACCAACATGGCAAAACCCCGTCTCTGGTAAAAATAAAAAAATTAGCCAGGCTTGGTGCACACCTGTAACCCCAGTTACTCAGAAGGCTGAGGCAGAAGAATCTCTTGAACTCGGGAGGCAGAGGTTGCAGTGAGCAGAGATCATGGCACTGCACTCCAGCTTGAGCAACAGAGCGAGACTCGTTCTCAAAAAAAAAAAAAGTATGCTGCAAGTGACTCACTCTGTTTCCGGAATAGAACAATGGGAACAGTGTCCAAAGATGAAGGACACAGTAATATATTCAATAATTTGTGTAGACAAACAGGCTTCAAATGCCTTCCTTGAACAAATGATAACAATGAAAACAAATTGACCTCAAATATTTAAAAGTAATCTGTTACTTTATTACCAATGTATCAGCAGATACAAATATTTTGCTTATAATAAAGATGATTTTCCTGTTATCCTTAACAGGAAGCAAGAGAAACTTGGAAGAGTGTAATCAATCTAAAATCTGTTTTTATGCTCATCCTAACAGAAGCTGTAATACAAAAATTAGAATCTAAATATTTCTTAGATATAAAAACTTTTATAGCTGAATTATAAGTGAACATAAAGGAAAAAGAGAATATCTTTCTTTCTCAAAAATTCAAGTAAGTGAACAATAAAATAGTTAACATAAGTGTATAAGATAATACTTCGGTGGTTTAAATTAGATTACCACATTAATGTTTTAATTAGAAGTTCATGGGTAATATTAAATACCAATGTAAACATAAAAATGTTCTAATTGTATTGTGGTGCTTTTTTTCCTAAGATAAAATGCCAATATAAAGGTAGCAAAGAACATTAAGAAAAACATGAAAAAGTTTGAAAAGACTTTCTTTTGCCTTGCGAGTGCCAACACATAATTATATAGCAAGAATAAAACTTGTATAAATTTTTATACAAAATAAAAGAAAAAACACCTTAAGAAACAGCCCTTAGAGCCTCTAAATAAGGTTTAACATCTTTGAAAATATCATCCAAATATTAATTAATCCTCATCTTAAAATGGAGATAGATAAGCACCATCATTGCCCTCTGGTGAAGAAATAGTGTGATCAAAAGTGTAGCCCATGGACTTAGTCAGGCTGGTGTCATCTGTCTTCAAAAGTGTGTAACTCCAGAAAAAATCAGGAGGGAGAAGACATACTTCAGATTCCAGCTGTTTCTAAAATGTTAGGGGTTCTGTTTATGGCCTGAATCTCACCCATTTATATTAATTGAACACCTTTCTTTGAGGATAGCACTCAGCTGCACAGACATCCTGCACTCTTTTAATTGAGCCCCTTTGGGGGAAAGTATCGTTTAAATATAACAATATATTCAGAACCCTAAAATAATTTGATCTATAATAAATTCTTAAGCAAGAGAGGAAGACCAGCCTGGGGACCCTGGGAGGGGAATATTGCCAGGTACGAAGTCAGAGATTCACAAGGAAGTTGTAGAAGCTCCTTCCCTGGAGACTGTTAAAAATAGACTAGACAGCCCTTTCCATACCTTGGTGTAGGAGGCCCCATTATACTTTGCTATTAAGGAACTTCACTATAGGTTTCCTTAGACTTGATTTTTTAAAAAGGGAAGAAAAAAATGGGAGGAGGGAAAGGGAAAGCCACCTGGTGTGAGGAAAATTCAGTTTAAGAAATGCTTTTGATAGTTTATTATAATATGAATTCTCTGATTTTCACACTGATTTTAAGGATAAAGTCTTTAAGGGATTTAGATTTCGATATCTACTTGATTTCACTGCTTTACATTTTTCTTATATTTTGTTCATTATATACTGTGCTATTTTTATAACTTCAGTATATACCAGGTAAATCAGAAACTGGAGATTGTGTAGATTTTTGTATTTTTCCCTCTTTTAATGCCATAATTTCCAATATAATTGATATATACAAAAACACACACCCCTAGATATATAAGATTTAATAATAACTTTTCAGGATAAATGATCAGCAATTTAATGACTATATTCCATAGTTTATTAATTGGAAGATATATATATTAATACATAATTAATAAACTATGGAATATAGTCATATATATTAATTGGAAGATACATATCTTCCTATTAATAAACTATGGAATGTAGTAATCACAAATTCCACATATGTTTCACCTTCAATTATGACTGAAGTTTGTGACAAATCTTTTTCTTATAAAAAAAATAAAAGAAAGAAAAAGAAAATCCTTCTGAGTCCATTCTAGATACTCAAATGTAGGCAGAGTATTATAGAAATAAGGCATTTTTTATCACTATGCTCAAAACTTTGACTACTTTTTTACCTTTATGATTGACAGTGTGTATTTGAGGCCTTTTGAGGACTACAGAGATTTCTCCTGCATTAACTATTTGGTTAAACTCATCATTTCTTTCTTAATTGAGTTACCCATTAGCATTTAGATAAGCTTCTCTTGAAAGTAAACTAGATGCTTTGGACAGATAGTATTAAGTAGCTGAAAAACAGTATTCAGTTGACTTTGTCACAACTTCTAGAAAGTTATACAAACTGTTCTAAAAGGTTTGGCAATTATATTGTTTTCATAAGTTTTGCATATAGTATCTTTTTAATACTCTATGATGCTGCAGCTGCATCATAGAGTAATCTTTTTGAAAATACTTCAAAAACTCTGTTAGGGGTCCAAATTCAAGTTAAAATTTATTATGGGACAACAATGCAAAATACAACATAATATGTCCACCAGCTACATCATGATGTATAAGTACATTGTAACATAATTTCCCACCAAACAGCTGACAACATTTTTTATACTAATTGTGAATTCATCTATATGTAATAAATATTTATCAAGGACTCAAAACATGCTACCCATTACAGAGCTTTCAGGAACATTTTAGGCTTTCCAAAGCATCACATATATTTTTCCTTGGTATAAGTTTTCTATTGCTAATGTAACAAATTACCATAAATTGGCATCTTAAAACCTTAGAGTTCTAGAAGTCAGACATCTGACATGAGTTCCACCGAACTAAAAATCAATCTGCTGGGGGGATGGCTGGCAAGATGGCCAAACAGGAACAGCTCCAGTCTGCAGCTCCCAGTGAGAGCAACACACAAGGTGAGTGATGTCTACATTTCTGACTTAGGTTCCTGGTTCATCTCATTGGGACTAGTTAGACAGTGGGTGCGGCCCACAGAGGCTGAGCCAAAGCAGCATGGGGCATCACCTCATCCAGGAAGCACAAGGGGTCACAAGGGGTCAGGGAACTCCCTCTCCTAGCCAAAGGAAGCCCTGAGGGACCCTGCCATGAGGGGCAGTGCATTCCTGCCCAGATACTATGCTTTTCCCACAGTCTTCACAATCCACAGACCAGGTGATTCTCTTGGGTGCCTACACCACTAGAGTCCTGGGTTTCAAGCATAAAACTGGGCAGCCATTTGGGTAGACACTGAGCTAGCTGTAGGAGTTTTTTTTTCATGCCTCAGTTGCACCTGGAATTCCAGCAAGACAGAACCATTCAATCCTCTGGAAAGGGGGATAAAGCCAGGGAACCAAGTGGTCTAGCTCAGCAGATCCCACCCCGACAGAATCCAACATCCTAAGATCCACTGGCTTGAAATTCTTGCTGCCAGCAAAGCAGTCTGAAGGCAACCTGGGACACTCCAGCTTGGTGGGGGAAAGGGCGTTCACCATTACTGAGGCTTGAGTAGGTGGTTTTCCCCTCACAGTGTAAACAAAGCTGCCAAGAAGCTCAGACTGGATGGAAAAACCCATCACAGCTTGGCAAAGCTGCTGTAGCCAGACTGCCTCTCTAGATTCCTCCTCTCTGGGCAGGGGATCTCTGAAAGAAAGGCAACAACCCCAGTCAGGTCTAGATAAAACTCCCATCTCCCTGGGACTGAGCACTTGAGGGAAGGGGCAGCTGTGGGTGCAGCTTCAGGAGACTTAAATGTAACTGCCTGCCAGCTCTAAAGAGAACAGCAGATCTCCCAACACAGTGCTCAAGCTCTGCAAAGGAACAGACTGCCTCCTCAAGTGGGTCCCTGACCCCCATGCCTCCTGACTGTGAGACACTTCCCAGCAGGGGTTGACAGACACCTCATACAGGAGAGCTCCAGCTGGCATCTGGGAGTGCCCCTCTAGGATGAAGCTTCCAGAGGAAGAAACAGGCAGCAATCTTTGCTGCTCTGCAGCCTCTTCTGGGGATACACAGGCAAACAGGGTCTGGAATGGACCTCCAGCAAATTCCAACAGACCTGCAGCAGAGGGGCCTCCCTGTTAGAAGGAAAACTAACAAAACAGAAAAAAACAGCATCAACATCAACGAAAAGGAGGTCCACACAAAAATCCCAACTGAAGGTCACCAGCATCAGAGACCAAACATATATAAATCCACAAAGATGAAGAAGAACCAGCTTGAAAAGGCTGAAAATTCCAAAAACGAGACGCCCCTTCTCCTCCAAAAGATCACAACTCCTGGGTGAGGGATCCAAGATGGCCGAATAGGAACAGCTCGGGAGTGCATTTCCCAGCGAGCAGCACAGAAGGTGAGTGCTCACCACATTTCCAAACAAGTTTTCACTGACCACAGACCAGGAGATTCCCGAGCTGAAAAGTGCCATGAGTTCTCAGCACCGCAGTTTGAGCCAGTGCCGTGTCAGTGGCACAGAAACTCACACAACTCTGCACTGCCTGTTCAGCTGGTGCCCGGAAACACCTGGAAGACAGAGCCACCCATTCAACTGAAAGGGAAGGGGCTAAGACAGGGAGCCAGGCAAGGGGGCTCGGCAGGTACCACCCCCACAAAACAAGCAATCTGAAACGCTCTGGATTGAGAGTTTCGCAGCAAGTGCAGCTGGACCCAGGATGGTCCAGCTCAGTGGGGGAAAGCGTGCCCCCTACTACTGAGGCAGTCTGCCATGACCGAGGCAGTTCACACAGCAGCAGGGCAGAGCCTGCAGAAGCTCAGCAACGCCTCTGCCGGAAGACTGTGACTAGACTTACTCCATGCTGGGCAGGGCATCTATAAAAAAAGGCAGCAGCACAATAGGGACTTATAAATAAAGCCGACCTTCCTAGGACAGAGCACCTGGGAAAAGAAGCAGTTATAAGTTCAGCTGCAGCAGACTTAAAGGTACCTGCCCAGCAGCTCTGCATGGAACATCAGAGCTCCCAGCATAGCACTTGAGCTCCTATAAGGGACAGACTGCCTCCTCAAGCAGCTCCCTGACCCCTGTACACCCAAAGAGACACCTCATAAAGGAGAGCTCAGGCTGACATCTGGTGGGTACCCTTCTGGGACAAGAATAGCAGAGGAAGAAACCTGTGGCAACCCTTGCTGTTCTACAGCCCCCACGGGCAATCCCCAGGTGAGCAGGGTCTGGAATGGACCTCCAGAAGTCCTGAAGCCGAGGAGCCTGACTGTTAGAAGGAAAACTAAGAAGCAAAAAGAAATAGCTTCAACATCAACAAAAAGGACGACTACTCCGAGATCCCATCTGAAAGTCACCAACTACAAAGACCACAGGTAGATAAAACCACTAAGATAGGAAGAAACCAGTGTAAAAAGGACGAAAATGCCAAAAACCAGAACGCCTCTCCTCCTCCAACGGATCACAACTCCTCACTAGTTAGGGATCAAAGATGGATGGAAAATGAATTGGATGAATTGACAGAAACAGGCTTCAGAAGGTGGGTAATAACAAACTTCTCAGAGCTAAAAGAACATGTTCTAACCCAATGCAAAGAAACTAAGAACCTAGAAAAAAAGGTTAGATGAGACACTAACTAGGATAAACAGCTTAGAGAAGAATATAAACGACTTGATGGAGCTGAAAAACACAGCACGAGAACTTTGCAAAGCATACACAAGTTTCAATAGCCAAATCAACCAAGCAGAAGAAAGGATATTAGACACTGAAAATCAACTCAATGAAATAAAACAAGAAGGCAAGATTAGAGAAAAAAGAGTGAAAAGAAATGAATAAAACCTCCAAGAAATACGGGATTATGTGAAAAGACCTAATCTACATTTGATGGGTGTACCTGAATGTGACAGAGAGAATGAATCCAGCCTGGAAAACACTTTTCAGGATATTATCCAGGAGAATTTCCCCAATCTAGCAAGACAGGCCAACATTCAAGTCCAGGAAATACAGAGAATACCATAAAGATATTCCTCAAGAAGAGCAATCCCAAGGCACATAATCGTCAGATTCACCAGGGTTGAAATGAAGGAAAAAATGCTCAGGGCAGCAAGAGAGAAAGGTCAGGTTACCCACAAAGGGAAGCCCATCAGACTCACAGCAGATCTCTCAGCAGAAATGCTACAAGCCAAAAGAGAGTGGGGGCCAATATTCAACATCTTTAAAGAAAAGAACTTTCAACCTAGAATTTCATATCCAGCCAAACTAAGCTTCATAAGTGAAGGAGAAAGAAAATCCTTTATGGACAAGCAATTGCTGAGAGATTTCGTCACCACCAGGCCTGAAAGTGCACCTGAAAGAAGTACTAAACAAGGAAAGGAACAACCAGTAACAGTCACTGCAAAAACATACCAAATGATAAAAACCATTGAAACTATGAAGAAACTGCATCAAATAATGGGTAAAATAACCAGCTAGCATCAAAATGACAGGATCAAATTCACACATAAATTTTAACCTTAAATCTAAACAAACTAAAAGCCCCAATTAAAAGACACAGACTGGCAAAGTGGATAAAGAGTCAAGATCCATTGGTGTGCTGTACTCAGGAGGCACATCTCACATGCAAAGACACCCAGAGGTTCAAAATAAAGGGATAAAGGAATATTTACCAAGCTAATAGAAGGCAATAAAAAAAGCAGAGGTTGCAATTCTAGTCTCTGATAAAACAGACTTTAAATCAACAAAGATCAAAAAAGACAAAGGAAGGCATTACATAATGGTAAAGGGATCAACAAAACAAAAAGATCTAACTATCTTAAATATATATGCACCCAATATAGGAGCACGTAGATTTATAGAGCAAGCTGTTAGAGAACTGCAAAGAGACTTATACCCCCCCCACACAATAATAGTAGGAGACTTTTACACTCTACTGTCAATATTAGACAAATCAAGACATAAATTAACAAGGATATTCAGGACTTGAACTCAGCTCTGGACCAAGTGGACCTAACAGACCTACAGAACTCTCCACCCCAAATAAGCAGAATATACATTCTTAACAGCACCACATCATGCTTATTCTAAACTTGACCACATAATTGGAAGAAAAACACTCCTCAGCAAATGCAAAATAACAGAAATCATAATAGTCTCTTAGATCTCAGTGCAATCAAATTAGAACTCAAGACTAAGAAACTCACTCAAAACCACACAACTACATAGAAACTGAACAACCTGCTCCTGAATGACTACTGAGTAAATAACAAAATTAAGGCAGATAAATAAGTTCTTTGAAACCAATGAGAACAAAGACAAAACATACCAGAATCTTTGGGACACAGCCAAAGCAATGTTTAGGGGGAAATTTTTGGCACTAAATTCCCACAGGAGAAAGTGAGAAAGATCTAAAATCAATACCCTAACATGAGAATTAAAAGAACTAGAGAAGCAAAAGCAAATAAATTCAAAATCTAGCAGAAGACAAGGAATAACTAAGCTCAGAGTAGAACTGAAGGAGATAGAGACACAAAAATCCCTTCAAAAAATCAATGAATCCAGGAGCCAGTTTTTGAAAAGATTAACAAAATAGATGGACCACTAACTAGACTAATAAAGAAGAAATGAGAGAAGGATCAAATAGACACAATGAAAAACGATGAAGGGGATATCACCACTGAACCTACAGAAATGTAAATTACCATCAGAGAATACTATAAAAACCTCTATGCAAATAAACTAGAAAATCTAGAAGAAATGGATATATTCCTGGACACATACATACTCCCAAGACTAAACCAGGAAGAAGTCAAAGCCCTGAATAGGCCAATAGCAAGTTATCAAACTGAGGCAACCATTAATAGCCTACCAACGAAAAAATGTCCAGGACTAGACCGAGCCACAGCCAAATTCTACCAGAGGTACAAAGAGGAGCTGGTACCATTCCTTCTGAAACAATTCCACACAATTGAAAAAGGAAGACTCCTCCCTAACTCATTTTATGAGGCCAGCATCATCCTGATACCAAAACCTGGCAGAGACACAACTAAAAAAGAAAATTTCAGGCCAAAATCCCTGATGAATATCGATGCAAAAAGCCTCAATAAAATACTGACAAAATTAATCCAGAAGCATGTCAAAAGGTTATCCACAGCAATCATCCCTGGGATGCAAGGCAGGTTCAACATACTCAAACCAATAAACATAATCCATCACATAAACAGAACCAATTAAAAATATCACAATTATCTCAATAGATGCAGAAAAGGTCTTCAATAAAATTCAACACCACTTCATGCTAAAAACTCTCAATAAACTAGGTATTAATGGAATGTAACTCAAAATAATAAGAACTATTTACGAGAAACCCACAGCCAATATCACATTGAATAGGCAAGAGCTGGAAGAATTCCCTTTGAAAACTGGCAAAAGATTGGGATGCCCTCTCTCACCACTCCTATTCAACATAGTATTGGAAGTTCTGGCCAGGGCAATCAGGCAAGAGAAAGAAATAAAAGGTATTCAAGTAGGAAGAGAGGAAGTCAAATTGTTGCTGTTTGACATGACTGTATATTTAGAAAACCCCACCATCTCAGTCCAGAATCTCCTTAAGCTGATAAGCAACTTCAGCAAAGTCTTAGCATATGAAAGAAATGGGCAAAAATCACAAGCACTCCTATGCACCAATAATAAAAAGCCAAATTGTGAGTGAATTCCCATTCACAATTGCTACAAAGAGAATAAAATACCTAGGAATACAACCTACAAGGGATGTGAAGGACCTCTTCAAGAACTACAAACCACTGCTCAAAGAAATAAGAGAGGACATAGGTCAGGTACAGTGGCTCACGCCTGTAATCCCAGCACTTTTGGAGGTCAAGGTGGGCGGAACATTTGGTCAGGTGTTCAAGACCAGTCTTGCCAACATAGTGAAACCCTGTCTCTACTAAAAATACAAAAAATTAGCCGGGTGTAGTAGTGTGCACCTGTAATCCCAGTCACTCAGGAAGCTGAGAATCATGTGAACCTGGAAGGAGGAGGTTCAGTGAGCCAAGATCATGCCATTGCACTCCAGCCTGGTGACAGTGCGAGACTCTGTCTCAAAAAACAAACAAAAGGCAGAACACAAACAAATGGAAAAACAAACATTCCATGCTCATGAATAGAAAGAATCAATATCGTGAAAATGGTCATACTGCCCAAAGTAATTTATAGATTCAATGCTATCACCATTAAGCTATCATTGACTTTTTTCAGAGTTTAAAAAAAAACAAAGCTACTTTAAATTCCATATGGAACCAAAATACAGCCCATATAGCCAAGACAATCCTAAGCAAAAAGAACAAAGCTGGAGGCATCACACTACCTGACTTCAAACTATACTACAAGCTTACAGTAACCAAAACAGTATTGTTGTGGTACTGAAACAGATATATAAACCAATGGAACAGAACAGAGGCCTCAGAAATAATGCCACACATCTACAGCCATCTGATCCTTGACAAACCTGACAAAAAAAAAGCAACAGGGAAAGAATTCCCTATTTACAAAACGATATTGGGAAAACTGGCTAACCATATACAGGAATCTGAAATTGGACCCCTTCCTTACACATTATACAAAAATTAACTCAAGATGGATTAAAGACTTAAACATAAGACCTAAAACCATAAAAATCCTAGAAGAAAACCTAGGCAATACCATTCAGGACAGGCATGGACAAAGACTTCATGACCAAAACATCAAAAGAAATGGCAGTAAAAGCCAAAATTGACAAAGGGATCCAGTTAAACTAAAGAGCTTCTGCACAGCAAAAGAAACTATCATCAGAGTGAACAGGCAACCTACAGAATGGAAGAACATTTTTGCAATCTATCCATATGACAAAGGGCTAATATCCAGAATCTACAAGGAACTTAAACAAATTTACAAGAAAAAAAAAACAACAAAAAGTGGGCAAAGGATATGAACAAATACTTCTCAAAAGAAGACATTTATGTGGCCAACAGACATATGAAAAAAAACTCATCATCACTGGTCATTAGAGAAATGCAAATCAAAACCACAATGAGACACCATCTCACGCCAGTTAGAATGGCGATCATTAAAAAGTCAGGAAACAGCAGCTGCTGGAGAGGATGTGGGGAAATAGGAACGCTTTTACACTGTTGGTGGGAGTGTAAATTAGTTCAACCATTGTGGAAGACAGTGTGGCAATTCCTCAAGGATCTAGAACCAGAAATACCATTTGACCCAGCAATCCTATTACTGGGCATATACCCAGAGGATTATAAATCATTCGACTATAAATACCCATGTGCACATATGTTTATTGCAGCACTATTCACATTAGCAAAGACTTGGAACCAACCCAAATGTCCATCAGTGATAGACTGGATAAAGAAAATGTGACACATACACACCATGAAATACTATGCAGCCATAAAAAAGGATGAGTTCATGTCCTTTGCAGGGACATCGATGAAGCTAAAAACTTGAGGGACATGGATGAAGCTAAAACATCATTCTCAGCAAACTAACACAGGAACAGAAAATCAAACACCGCATGTTCTCACTTATAAATGGGAGTTGAACGATGAGAACATGGACACAGGGAGGGAAACATCACACACTGGGGCCCTTCAAGGGGTTGGGGGCTAGGGGAGGAATAACTTAGGAGAAATACCTAAAGTAGATGATGGGTTGATGGGTGCAGGAAACCACCATGGCACGTGTATATATACGTAAGAAACCTGCACGTTCTGCACATGGATCCCAGAACTTAAAGTATAATAATAATTTTAAAAAATCAGTGTACTTGTAGGGCTGGCATTCCCTTCTAGAGGCTATATCAAACAACCTGTTTCTTGTCTTTTGCATATTTTTGGATACTGCTACATTCCTGGGCTGGTGGCTACATTTCTCCATCTTCAACAGTGATCCTCAACATTTCTGGCACCAAGGACCTGTTTTGTAGCTGACAATTTTTCCATGTATGAAGGCACAGAGGGGGATGGTTTTGGGATGATTCAAGTGCATTATATTTACTGTCAATTTTATTTGTATTGTTATTACATTGTAATATATAATGAAATAATTATGCAATGCATAATGTAGAATCAGTGGGAGCCCTGAGCTTGCTTTCCTGTGACTAGACAGTCCAATTTAGGGGTGATGAGAGACAGTAACAGCTCATCAGGCATTAGATTCTCATAATAAGCACACTCTCTAGATCCCTCGCATGCATAGTTCACAGTATGTTCATGTTCCTATGAGAATCTAATGCCACTACTCATCTGACAGTGGGCAGAGCTCAGGCAATAATGCGAGTAATGGGGAGCTGCTGTAAAGACAGATTAAGCTTCACTCACTCATTCATTGCTCATGCCTGCTGTGTGGCGTGCTTCCTAACAGGCCACAGAGCAGTACCAGAGACTGGGGAGCCCTGATCCTCAAAGGGCAGGTTGAGGCCTTCCAAGATCACTTCACTCTGATGTGCTCTGCCTCCCCTTCCACTGTTAAGAATCCTGTAATCACGTCTGGTAAGCTGATTAGCAACCTTAATTCCATATAGGACTTTATTTCCTCTTTACCATGTGATGTAACAGAGTTGCAGATTCCAGGGACTAGGATGTGGACCTTTTAGGGGGAGGGGAGCAATTATTATCCCTACTATTCCCTTAATCTAAACTACAGATTGATTACAAATTCCCCTATTCCTAAAAAAATACTGAGGAAAATACTTGAAACTGTATGCAACCAGGAAGGAGGGGGATATAGGCTGTATCTCCCACACAGCATCTGCATCTTGTAGTGCACTAAGAGGAGGGAGAGAAGACGGTGGCACAGCCAGAGGCTGATAGCCCTCCTGGGCATCACAGCACAGTACTGAGTTCCTAGAAGCTCTAGCACTCAAATTAAAATGTGGCCATCCAGGTTGTTATAACTTATATTTGCCAAGGTAGCAGGGTAGAGCATACAGTAAGTATTCCCTTGGTGTCGATGGGAGAGAGATTCAGGACCCCCTGCAGATACCAAAATCCATAAATGCTCAAGTCTCTGATTAAAAATCGTGTATCATTTGCATATACATATATCTTCCCATATATTTAAATCATCTCAGATTATTTAGAACACCTAATACAATGTGAATGCTATATAAATAGTTATGATGCATTGTTTAGGGAATCATGACAAGAAAAACATCTGTAGAGTCTCAGTACAGCTAGAATCACTCTTTTTTTTCTTCCAAATATTTTCCATTCGCAGTTGGTTGAATTCACAATGTGCTGGAACCTAAATATATGAAGGGTTAGCTGTATTTAAGGATTTTTTAGTTTGATTTATTACTTTTAAGAATTTATGCATAGGGTATATGGATGTCCATTGATACACTCCTGCTGTGGACTTTCAAAATATAAGGGGCCAGTCTGTCTCAGGTATCCTTATTCTGACATTTCAATTCAAATTAAATTTGCACATCTATAAAACAAGTTAACATCTCCCAAAAAAACAGTTTGCTGCTAAATACTAAAATGTATTTAATTTCTTTCACCTTAATTTGAAATATTCTCTGAGACTACCAGTATTTGTGAAATTCAGTGTTTGAAGGACTTAGATGATTTTAACTTCATTTTCTTATTACTCATGTGTCTGTCTAAATAAGGGTTCTGAGTTAGCTTATTTATAATGCAAAGCCAAGAGACACCATGAGAATTCTGGGGACATAGGATGAGCTGAGCATAAAGGTTCTCAACAGAGAATCCAAGAGCAGGAAAAATAAGTAGGGCCCCTCCAAGTAATAACAAATTCTCATCATGTTTCACTGGTAGAATTATGACTTAAAATCTAGAGAATCCAGGAATTTTACATAGGTGTTCATACTGACTCACTTGGTTAGTGAACAAAATTTTAACTTGGCAAAAAGTATTTCCAGAAATGCAGATTCAAGGTCTTATTATAATCAAATATGAATCTGAAATTTCATAGGCCATGCTAAGACGTAATGACCAACAACAAGTCTAGTCAACCCTGATCATATGAACTAACACCATCCCTGATTAACAGGCATTAATCTCTAATTGAAGACAAATCTTATTTTTAATATATTGCCTCCCTGTTACTACATATTTAGCTATTTGTGTTATTGAAAACAAAACAAAATAATGAAAAAAAATTCCAAGTTGTTTTCCTACATCCAACCTCTTTTTGGAGAGGAAATCTGGAAACAGCATATTTCTAATTTCTTATTGATTATGACTTCCACTGGTTAAGGATAACAATTACATAAAGTTGACAAGGTTCATTCCTATTAGTTTGAGCCATTAAAAAAATCAGTTAGTCTTTGTTTTGTATACTATTTTATAAACATACTATTGGATTGTTCTTTCTTGTAAGATTGTTTGATTATGACTTCTGCCAAAGAATGGGTAATTGCTTTCAAAAAATTACTGAATCTTAAGAAATATTTTACAAAATGCCATTCTTTACTTAATAAAGGGCCAGCTCATATTTCATGAGTTTCCATTCATCTGACAGAGCTGTGGTGTTTATAATTGTGTATATAAAGTCATCAGTCTTCTAGAACCATCTTTAGCTGAGCAAGCCCCAAAGCATGGTCCATTCTGCTCAGATCTGATAAGCATCTTTATAGCTTATCAGCCTTGGGGTTCAATTTTGTTTTGGATGCTTTTATAAATGAGCACAATCACTGGTGAATCTGTTCTTCCAGATTGCAAAGAGAAAAATTGAGAGAGGAACTTTAGTAGATTACTGTATCATTGAGAATAAAGTACAAGCACAAATGCACCTAAAGTAGTCTCAGGGATGATTTTGTAGGATGTACATTTTCAGTTTTATTTCAGTAAAATTAGATGATTGTCTTAGTTATTATTGTTTTTGAAGTTATACGCTAACCCCAGGCTAGGGTTATGATCAATGCATTATCTAAAAAAATCAATTTGTTTCAAAGCACTATGTTTTTCTTAAAAGGAAGGGAAGGTAAAGAAAAGAGAAGTAGCATAGATGAAAAGTGTAAGAATTATTTCAGGACTTTCTTCATTTAGACAGAGGTATGATATATTTAATACATGTTGCTAGCTAGATTGAACAATACTGTGGTTCTTAGGAACCAAGACGTCTGCAGAAATAGCAGAAACAAAGAGGAAATTTAAATCATTTAAATGGCTTTTGTACCTATAAAATTTCCTCAGTAAAGAGCTCATAATAATATTACCTTAATGAGTATTTTAAGTCAGTAAAACAATTACGGTATAACATTCAGGTAAAAGTTTTATTTATATATATGTATAGATTTATAAAAATCTTTTTTCATATCCCATGTAGATCAAATAAAACATTGTTTTATTTAATATTTTAATAGAAGAAATAACATTTCCAAAGGTCATGATATCAAACCTTCAAGAGTTTATTTGTGATTTATGAAGCCTCAGAAAGATTATGAAGTTGTTAAAGCAATTCCAGTGCCCAGCCAGAGACAATTTTCCCCTTTTATACTAGAAATGTAGAGGAGTAATAGCAGCATCAAAAATCCATGTCAATCCTGTTCCATTCCTAGAAACCTACTTCTAGTTATTGTAAACTATAACTATATCCTAGAGATTTTTCTATGCATTGCAGGAGTGAACACTGACATGAATGAGCCTCAGAAAACATTTCATTTGCCTAGCTTTTATCTACACATTCTGTGCAAGGCAGCATATACCATAGCATCTTTGTAAATTAACATTTGCAACACAGAACTGAAAAGTGAAACGCATCATACAATCCAGCAATCACACTCTGGCATTTATTAAAATTAGTTGAAAAGCTGAACCCAAACAAAACTTTCACATGGACAGTTGTAGCAGCTTTATTTATAACTGCCAAAACCTGGAAGCAACCAAGATGTCCTTCAGTAGGTGGATGGAAAAGTAAACTGTGGTACAACCAGACAATGAAATATTATTCAGTGCCAAAAAGATATGAGCCGTCAGACTATGAAAATATCTGAAGGACACAAATGCATATTACTAAGTAAAAAAAGATGGCCTAAAATACTAAATACTGTACTATTCCAACTATATGACATTTTGGAGAAGACAAAACTATGACGAGAGTAAAAAGATCAGTGGTTGCCAGGGGTTTAGGGGGAGAGAGAGAGAGAGAGAGAAGAATAGGCAGAGCGCAGAGAATTTTTATGCCAGTGAAACTATTCTGTATGATACTATAATGGTGGGCACATGACATTATACATTTGTCAAAACCCAGAGAATGTACAATACCAAGAGAAAACTCTCATGCAAACTGTGTGCTTTGAGAGATAATAATGTGCCAAACCAGGTTTTCTAATTGTAACAAATTCTCACTATGGCTAGGGATGATGGTACTGGAGGAGACTGTGCATGGGTCGGGTAGTGGTAGGTGGGACATCTCCGTATTTTCCATTTCACTTTGCTGTGAACCTCAAACTACTTCAAAAAACAAAGTACACTGTTCTAATGTGAAACCAATCCCTGAGATCACTTCAGGTGCATTTCTACTCGTAATTTATTCTCCATAACACAGTAATCCACTAAAGTCTCTTTCTTAATTTTCAGCCCTTATCACAACATCTTTAGGGTTGACTGCATGTCTAACCATTTTGGCTGCATTCATCTCTACACAGTCACAAAGGTTCACTTCTACACCAATCAGCAAGACTGCCCTCCCAGCAATTTCTGGAAATTTTCTTTAAAAGAAAAGATAAACTACAAAGTAGGACAATCTGGCTTCCTATCAGTAATAATAGAGGCCAGAAGACAATGGAATAGTATCTTCAAAGCTAACAGAAAATAATTGTCAGCTAGAATTTTGTATCTAAAGCTTATTCAAGAATGAACCCCAAATATGTCATTTTAAACATAAAAAAAGAACTACTACCCATGGGTCCTCAGTTTAAAGAATATTTTAAAGAAAGGCTAATCCAGAGTAAGAAATGAGAGTTAAGAAACAAAAGTTTTCCCAGTTACTTGAGAGGCTGAGACAGGAGGTGCACTTGAGCTCAGGAGTTTGAGCCCTGCAAGACCCTTTGATAGCGAGACCCATCAAAGAAACAGGGAAAGAAAGAAAGAAAGAAAATGAAAGGAGAGAAAGGGGAGGGGAGGGGATTGGAGAGGAGGAGAGGGGAGGGGAGGGAAGGAAAAGGAATGGAACCTATTTAACAAACATGCACTTTCAGCATAGGTATCCCAGAACTTAAGGTTAAATAAATAAATTAAATAATTAGCAAAAATCGTATACACAACCAACCAAACATACTAATATTTATATGGAATTTAGAAATGTAAAACTGGAACATGTGAATCCACCTAATTTTTCCAATGACACTTTCCCAGAGTCATAAAAAGCCAAGTACCTATGCAGATGGTTTTGTGAGATAAGAATACATGGGCATCTCTGTTGCTTGGGATCCAGTGCCCAGGGCTGGCACAGCATGTCCACAACCTAAACATCTACTCTCATGACTAGCACCATTCAGGTGCCAGGAGACACCTCACATACTTTGTGAGCCTTTAAAGGATCAAAACAAGATGACTGCTTCTCAATGCCGTCATGGGTTGAGTAAGCCCCACTGCTGATGTTAGAGATGGGCACCACTTCAAATCAGAGGGGCTCTAAGCAGAGGAAGCACTCGGTGGATGAAATTCTTTCTCTGGGCAGGAACACAATAGAATTATCCTACAAGTGCTAAATGTCCATTTTCTTGCTTCTCTTCATGTTCCAGTTGGGGATTCCAGGGGAGGTCAAGAACAAGGTCAATATTCACAACAGATGTATATGACGCATGGGAGGCAGGACTTCAGTATGATGGCAGTGATATTCCTCAGAAAAATCATAGATCGTATACAATATTTTCTGGATTGGCCTTAGGGAGGGAAAAATCTTGGTGAAACACGTTAACTTTGATCTCTCAATCACTTTAGTACACACAATGTTAAGCAAATCAACACATGATGCTCAAGAGAAGATGCTCAAATAAAAAGTGAATTGGACTGGGCACGGTGGCTCATGCCTGTAATCCCAAGACTTTGGGAGGCTGAGGCAGGCAGATCACAAGGTCAGGAGTTAGAGACCAGCCTGACCAAAGAGGTGAAACCCCGTCTTTACTAAAAATACAAAAATTAGCCAAGTGTGGTGGCGCACACCTGTAATCCTGCTACTCAAGAGGCTGAGGCAGGAGAATCGCTTGAACCTGGGAGGTAGAGGATGCAGCGAGCCGAGATCACACCACTGCACTCCAGCCTGGGCAACAGAATAAGACTCCATCTCAAAAAAAAAAAAAAAAAGAGTGAATTGCTGTAAAGATTAGCACAAACAAAAACTGAACTTGGGTTATTTTATTTTTTGAAGGATCAAAATTTTTTTTAATTTTGGAAAAATACAGTTTGCCTACATTCAAAGAGGCTGCAAATGAAATGTAGAAAATTGTAACACTTCAATTAAAAATAAAATTAAAACAAGGAAACAAAACTGCTCAACTGTGAAGAAGATTTATGTAGAAAAAATTTCCAAACTATTTCTAAGAGGCCATTTTTGGCCCCTATGAATCAAGGTATAGTTGTCACTAAAGTGACATCTGAACATTTGAAGCAGGGTATAGCTATTTTCATTTTAAAAAATATAATATCTGAGAATTGAAAAGTTGAAAGGAGAAAAACTGAAGATAAACTGTATGGAACAAAAAACATGGTGATGACCACCTTACTCATGGTATAAGTAATAATATTGACATGATGAAATTGAATAATTGGTAATAACGTGTTTAGTAACAATTTTATTATACTATTTTACAACAATACAATTATAATGTTTCAACAGGCATAAAAAAAAGTCATGGATTCATTTCAAATCAAATACTGCTTTACAATTTTTATTGACATTTCTGTTTGCTAAACTTTCTGCATAGCAAGATTTCTCCAGATTGAAACAAAGGGAAAATATATAAAAACTATAATGATTCAGGAAAGGATACCTCATTTGGCATTACTATCAATGGAACCAAATTATGAAAATCTTGATCACAAAAATGTGATTAATGATTGTGCTAAAATAAAATCAAGAAAAATATATGAATGAAATATATAACAAAATGCATTGAATTATTTCATTGTGTCATGCAAATATCATCAACCGATCAACAGAACACTCAGATGTTCAATTATAAATTTGTCAATATTTTAATGACTTTCCAACTGACAAAAGCTATAGTTTTAAACATATTTTTCAATTTTGTCATTATAAAGATATATTTGTCAAGGTAAAGGAATGGAACATATTTAAAAGTGTGTTAGCTTAATTGATAACTTTTAGGTATTCATACATCAGGGGAGGGAAGGGAGAGAAGAGAACAGAAGGCGGGGAAATACTGGGTAGAAGAGGGCAGTTCCCTGGTGAAGGCCCCCACCGTCAAGTCTGGAAACCTGCAGCCCTATATGAAAACAGGCATTCCTTTTTTCATGCCCAAATGTTGCCTTTTGGCCCACCATGCCCCTTGCCCCATCCTGTGCCCATATAAACTCTAAACTTCAGGCTCCATGAGGAAAACAGCAGTAGAGCAGTGTAGCAGAGGAGAAAAGTGAGGAAGCATCTGAACATTGAGAGGAGTTGGAATAGGGGTGGTCGGAGAAAGAGACCAGCTGTGGGATGGCCAAACTCCAGAGGAAGATTATCTTCCCACTCCATCCCCTCTTGAGCTCCCCATCCTGCTGACAGCCACCTCCATCACTCAATAAAATCCCTGCATTCACCATCCTTCAAGTACTTGTGAATTGATTCTTCCTGGACACTGGACTAGAATTCAGGACACACTGGGTGCAGGAACCCAAAAAGGCTGTCACACTGACTCTTCATTGAGCTGTTTAACACTCAAGCAATCCCCAGACGGCAGGCTGAAAGAGCATTGTAACACCCCTAAACACTGCTGTGAGACCAGAACCCAAAAGCACCCACCCTGGCTCCTGTACCTGACTAGAGCCCAAAAGCACTCACTCTGGCTCCTGCAACTGCTCACCTGCATGATCCCCTTTCTGTAAGGGGTTTGAACACACTGTGGCCAAATAAATTAGTCAAACCCCTGCTGCACTTTTGTTCTGTCAAGGAAAGTCAGCTTCAAACTCCCTTGTTTTGAAAGGAAGGAAGGAAGGAAGGAAGGAAGGAAGGAAGGAAGGAAGGAAGGAAGGAAGGAAGGAAGGAAGGAAGGAAGGAAGGAAGGAAGGAAGGGAGAGAGGGAGGGAGGGAGGAGAAAGGAAGGAAATAATAAAAAGAAAGAGTGAGAGAGAGAAAGCAAGGGAAGAGAGAAAAGAAAGAGGCTGGGTGTGATGACTCATGCCTATAACAATCTTAAGACTTTGGAAAGCTGAGCCAAGAGGATTGCTTGAGGCTAGGACTTTGAGACCAGCTTGGGTCTCAAACATAGTGAGACCCCCAACTCTAATAAAATTAAAAATTAGCTGAGTGTGGTGGTGTGCACCTGTGGTCCCAGCTACTAGGGAGGCTGAGGTGGGAGGACCATGTGAGCCCTGGAAGTCGAGACTGCAGACTGCAGTGAGCCATGATTGCACAACTGCACTATAGACTGAGTGAGACAGAATGAAACTCACTCTCAACAAAAAAAAAGGAAAGAAAAAGAAACAAAGAAAGGTGCAAGAAGTATTTATTTATTCATTCATTCATTTATTATTTAGTGATAGTCTCTAAGAAGTGATCATAATATTTGCTTATGCTTCTTAATTAAAAATAAAGTTGGGGACTGAGATCATCATGGTGAACAGGAGGCAGGACTAGATTGCAGCTCCCACTCAGATGGACAGAGCGTGTGCAGAGGCTCGCATTGTGAATTTTAGCTCAAGATCAACTGCAAGAACAAATCAGCCATCCTGAGAGGACCCACAGACCCTCTGAAGGAAGTGGACTGCTCCTGTAGGACCCAGAAGACACCTCAGATACTGTGAGTGCCCCAACTGTGGAAGTGGAAAAGAAAGAGCCTCTTCTCCTGAACACACACTCCCCTGGAGAAACTGAAGGTCTGTTTGCAAGAGAAGTTTCCTATTTTATCTGGGGCTGAGTCAATTTAGAGAGCCAAGCAAAACACAGGGATGTACGAAGTAGTAGAAAAGCCCTGGGAGCTCGGCTGGGTCCCCAAGCAGGCCATTCCAGCCTGGAACCAGAAGCATCCATCAGGAGGGCAGCCAGAGGAGCAGGGCAGAGGGGAAAGCATCACAGGGAGAAGGAAATTTACATTTAAACTTTGTAACAATTTGAATGGGGGCAAGAAGCCTCCTGGCCAGAATTTTGAGAAGGGTGTGAATCTGGTGTGGAGACTCCACAGGTTGGGGAAGAACCAAGCCCTTTACTTTTACAGCTGGAAGGTGAGTAACCAGGGGCAAGTTCTCAAGCCCACCTGGCCCACTGCCTGAAAACAGACTCAGGGCGGTTGAGGGGGCACGGTGGGAGTGAGACCGGCGCTTCAGATTTTGTGGGAGCTGGGTGAAAGTGGGGGACAGCTCTAACTGCCAGCTTTCCCCCTACTTCCCTTACAACCTGCATGACTCAACAGAGGTGGCCACAATCCTCCTAAGTACACAATTCCATTGACCTGGAAACCTTACTTCCATCCCCCACAGCAACTGCAGCAAGATCCACCTGAGGAGAGTGTGAGCTCAAAAATGCCTAGCCCTGCTCCTACTTGATGGTCCTTTGCTACCCACCCTGGTAGCTGAAGACAAAGGGCTTATAATCTTAGGAGTTCTAGGGCCCCATCTGCCACTGGTTCCTCTCCATACTACCACAGCCGATATTCTCTGGAAAGCGCCACCTCCCAGCAGGAGGTAAACCAGCACAAAAATAGAGGATTAAACCACCAAAGCTAAGAACACTCACAGAGTCCATTGCATCTCCCTTGCCACCTCCACCGGAAGAGGCACTGGTATCCACAGCCGAGAGGCACTGGTATCCATATAAATGGTTCACATCACAGGAGTCTGTGCAGACAACCCCCAGTACCAGTCTGGAGCTGGGTAGATTTGCTGTGTAGTAAGTTGTCTTTCCACTCTGTTTATTGTTTCCTTTGCTGTATAAAAACTTTTTAGCTTGATGCAATCCTATTTGTCAATCCATGCTCTGTTGCATGTGCTTTTGAGGTCTCACCCAGAAAGTCTTTGCCCAGACCAATGTCCTGGATTATTTCCCCAGTGTATTATTCTAGTTTTATCATAGTTTCAGGTTTTGCATGTAAATCTTTAATCCACTTTTATTTGATTTTTTATGTAGTGAGACATAGGGGTCTAGTTTCATTCTTCTGCATGTGAATATTCAGTTTTCCCAGAACCATCTATTAAACAGATTTTCCCAGTAAAATTTCATGGTACCTTTGTCAAAAATGAGTTCACTATAAATATGTAGATTTGTTGCTGGGTTCTCTGTTCCGTTCCATTAATCTATGTGTCTGTTTCTATGCCAGCACCATGCTGTTTTGGTTACAATAGCTTTGTAGTATGTTTTGAAGTTTGGTAGTGTGATCTCTCTAGCTTTGTTCTTTGTGCTCAGAATACTTTGGCTATTTGGGGTCTTTTGTGATTCCATACAAACTTTAGGATTGTTTTTTCTATTCCTTTGAAGAATGTCTTTGGTGTTTTGATGGGGATTGCATTGAATTCGAAGATCATTTGGGATAGTATGGACATTTTACACGATATTAATTCTTCCAATTCATTGGTATAGGATATCTTTCCATTTTATTATGTGTATTCTTCAATTTCTTTCATCAGTGTTTTATAGTTTAATTGCAGAGATCTTTCATTTCTTTGGCTAAATTTATTACTATTTTAATTTTTTATAGCTACAGTAAATAAGATTCCTTTCTTACTTTATTTTTCAGATAATTTCCTGTTGATGCATAAGAATGCTACTGGTATGTAGGAATGTTGCTGATTTTTGCATGTTGATTTGGTACCCTGAAATTTTACCAAATTTGTTTATCAGTTCTGACAGGTTTTTGCTTAAGTCCTTAGATTTTTCTAAATATTGGATCAGTCTTGACTTTTCTGAGTGTGAACTGCTTCTTAGTGCCCTCAGAGGTCACAATCAAGCACAACATATAAATTCACAGACTCTACCCACTGCATCCAAATGTTACTCATGCAGGGATATACAGTGTCTGCTGTCACATGGTCTGAGTTCTCCACCAAAGTCCTGATCCTGTAACTCATGAAGGCAATTAGGGTAGAGTCATTATCAGGACAATCCAGCCTTCAAAATGAAACCATGTCCCTCATATCATCACTGAAATCAACGCCATGATGCTGGAAGAGACCTTAAACATTATAATCAACCCTCTTAGAAATTTGAAAGCCATAAATTTAGTGGCTCAGGTGCCAGAGAAAATTAGTATTAATAAACATGTCCATAAAAACAGATCAATTTCCAGTCAGCTGCCAGAAGTTGGTATGCTGGCACTATGCCTGCAGCCCACCCCTGCAAAGTGGCCCTTCACTTGCCAGTGGAAAATCCAACACTTATAGTTACCAAAGCAAATGTGTTGTAACTTGTCTTTTAAGGCAAAATTTTACAGGTATAATTTATTCTGTTAAAACGTTGCCACCTTAGGACACCTGGAGACATTGTAGAAAGTTGGCAATAGTTTCGTAAGGAATCTAAGAGTTACAGTCCTGGGATTTCCCCCTATCTTCTCCTTTGGTCTATTTCCCATCCACCAAAAATGATTTTGTACTTTACACATTTATTTCTGTAAGAAAATCAGACCATTTCTTAACACACCTGAATACACATGGGAGTGGAGGGAAGGCAAGAATTTCTTCTTCAGAGCAACAGATGGCATCCTCTCTTGCCATGAGATATGCTGAACTCAAATTTCTTCCTGGAACAACAGTAGTCATTAATGTGGGTTTGATTGTCCTGTCTAATGATGAAAGATTTGTGGCTATTATCATAGAATTTGTTTAAGGATCAACATTATTCTATTACAGACCATAAGTAAAAGGTCAAATGTAATAAAATTTGTGTGACTTACTCAAGATCACATAAGAAAAAAATCATATTCTCCTCTACACAATTTGCTTTGTCTTCAATATCTTTCTGGGGTTTTTTTCAATCTTCCTCACAAGGACTACTGATTAAATTAAACCCAAACATTAGAAAATAGCACCACAGTCTTTGTTAATACTGAAGCTGAAATATCCTAAGAGAAAAGAACTTTTGGGTTTTCAGTATTTTCTTATTGTTTTTGTGGCAGTGGAAGTGGTGATAGTCTAAGTATTTTTAGTTGACTGGAGAGAAGACAGAGATAAAAGGAAAAACATTTTTGGGTTTAAAAAATAATATTATCAATGTAATTATGGTAAAGACCATATTTTGAGAGAGAGGTTTCCAAGTAATTGAGCCTATATTTTATATATATATATATGTACATATATATATATATATATATATATATATATACCAAACCTTAGCCTTTTATCTGATCAAAAGATACTTCTTTTGGAAAGATAAAATTGAACCATATATATATATATATACACACACACACACACACACACATACAATATAATATATATATGGTATATATATAAAAGGTTCAATTATATATATATTTACCATATATATATATGATATATATATGGTTCAATTTTATCCTTCCAAAAGAAGTGTCGTTTGATCAGATAAAAGGCTAAAATACCAAATTGGGAAGCAGAAATTTCAACTGCCTCTCTGGCCACCAAGGTGTATATTTTTAAATGCCACTGGGATGCACCTTCTTTGTAAAATCTAATCAGCTCCCAATCACCTATGAAACTTCTTTAGATGTATTAGAGAAATATTTTAAAGAGAGAGATACAGAAACCAAAGAGCTCAAAGGAATCAGTGCTGCAGACCCAGCCCTAAGAAATTTCCTAGATGCAGTTCATTCCTAGGTCTCAGGAGGGCTCCAGAGAGGATGTGCATTTCCTCCAACCTCTGGACCCCCCCCAGCCCCCACCCCCAGCAAGTCTGTCAGAGCAAAATGGATTGGTTAGTGTGTGTGTGTGTGTGTGTGTGTGTGTGTGTACCTGTGTAGGTAAAGATGAAAAGGTACATTTTAATTACTCTACTGCAATAAGTACAAGAAAGCTTCAAAGAAATACTGAAACATGCTGGCAGACAGCCAAAAATATTTAACGGTTAGCAGGGTGACTGGAGTCTTGCTGCCTTATTGTTAATAAGAGTTTAAAGAACTCTGTTCTCCTCCCAGTCACTGAAACCTCGCCCCATTTGCACATCATTCCTCTTTCCATACATAGAACACCAACCAACCCTCACCCAAGCCCAGGCCCTGCCCTGATGGTGGGGAACTAAGAAATGCAACTTCAGCTGAGGGGTTCCTTTTTAATTGGTCACGGTCACGCTATTTGAATAGGAAGAAATCTGCAACCCATTAGAAATTTTCCTCCTGCAGTAATAGTCAGAAAAAAATTATTATATTTTGTAGCCACTTCTATTATTGTGTACTTTTCTGGTTGGGAAACATTCTCAAAGGGCTGTGCCTCGATAGCAGCATGTACAATCAATTAGACGGTGAAAAAAAATAAATAACTAAAGGAGTGGGCAGATTTGTAGTCATCTCCTGCAAATAGAATAGGGGAGGTAGGAGAGAGAAAACAGGAGAGAGGAAGGTGGCAAGAGAAAAAGGGGGCAAGGAATTTGGCATACGTGGTAACATGAAGTAATGTGCCATGGACAAGTCAGTTCAATAAAATTACTCTCAAATAACCAACCACGTGTTATTTGAAACATTTCAAATTGATCACCATAGGTCCCATTATAATCCTTATCCACTTACCCTTGACTTTCATTCCTACTGGAAAGAAATTTTGAATCAAATTTCCTGTTCAAAATCACATGGCTGCTCTTGGAACATCTGAGAATTTAAACCTTTCAACATGCAGGTCACAGAAACAGCTACACAATCACCTGTGTGTTTTCACAGTAGTTTGAACAGAATCAAGTAACCATATTTGATGCAGGGAATATATAAAGTATGTGCTTCTGCCATTGGCAGTTTACCTAGTTAATTTCCTCCTAAAAATAATATTTTATGACCTAGCATTTTCAAAACTTTCATAAATTGTAGGATCTTAGGACTGAAGGTAGCCTTATACAGTAACTAAATTTCTTCAATTTCCAGATGAGGAAACTAGGCCTAAGGAGATGAAGTGACTTCATCCAAAGTAACAGCTAACTAGTAACAGAGTGGGAATTTGGGCTATGATCAACTATCTCTTAAAACACTGGTAATAGAAAATCAAGAAACATATATTGTTTCCATGGCTATCTCTATATTCAATTTCCAAATTTAATAGAACTATAACATGCTCTAAATAGCTGAAATTCAATAATAGGTTTTCTATGTTTATTTTATATATTAACATGTTTGTGCTTGTACTTTTTCACATACTTTTAGAACAGTAAATGGCCAATTTATACATGTGACTAAAGTTTCAGTCTTAGAATAAGAAAGAAGAATATTTTAAAGACAAGATTTTTCCTTACAGTATATTATAGAGTATTAAGTAATTTCATGATCTAAGATTCATTCTTTATCTCCTTTAAAATTGAATTAACAATTTTATAGTAACTTTTATAATAAACATCCTTCTGTTTCAAAAATAGAAATAGGTTTTTCTATAAAGTGTCAAGTAATCATGAATGGCATTATCTTATTATGATTATTTAAGTTTATGACAGTTACATATAACAATTAATACCAGAGAACTTAAAAAAAATAAAGAAATTTGAAGGGTTTGGAAAGTTAAAAAAAAAAAACTTTTAAATATGTCACTTTCATGAATATAGCGCTTTATGGTTTCCAAAACATTTTCAGTTTCTTAACAAACTGAGAATCCAAGCAAATGGCATTGACACTTGAATTCTGGTCTTTTAAAAATATAGTCAGTTTATGGGAAAACTATCATTTGTTAAGTAATTTACAAACACACACAGTAAGTATCTGTTGTTTTCTGCTCTCAGGTTATACCTCCTTTTGGTAAATAGTACCTTGACTTAGACCCTCTCAGTTCATGTTGTTCTGGGCATCTAAATCCCTTCCCCAACCACCACTACTATCCCCACCTTATCTCTCACCAACCATATGGAATCATGAGCCACACCCAGCCAAGAAATTCTATCCCCTGTCAACAGGTACTGCTTTGGTGACAGGCACTGAATAAAGTCTTTGCAGTAAGATTGAATCCTGGTGTGCTGCTGGATTCTGTTTGTCAGTATTTTATTGAGGATTTTAGCATCGATGTTCATCAGGGATATTGGCCTGAAATTTTCTTTTTTTGTTGTGTCTCTGCCAGGTTTTGGTATCAGGATGATGCTGGCCTCATAAAATGAGTTGGGGAGGAGTCTCTCTTTTTCTATTGTCTGGAATAGTTTCAGAAGAAATGGTACCAGCTCCTCTTTGCACCTCTGGAAGAATTCGGCTGTGAATCTGTCTGGTCCTGGGCTTTTTTTGGTTGATAGACTATTAATTACTGCCTCAATTTCAGAACTTGTTATTGGTCTATTCAGAGATTTGACTTCTTCCTGGTTTAGTCTTTGGGGGTGGGGGTGTATGTGTCCAGGAATGTATCCATTTCTTCTAGATTTTCTAGTTTATTTGCATAGAGGTGTCTATAGTATTCTCTAATGGTAGTTTGCATTTCTGTGGGATCAGTGGTGATATCCCCTTTATCATTTTTTATTGTATCTATTTGATTCTTCTCTCTTTTCTTCTCTATTAGTCTGGCTAGTGGTCTATTTTGTTAATCTTTTTAAAAACTGGCTCCTGGATGCATTGATTTTTTTTGAAGGGTTTTTCGTGTCTCTATCTCCTTCAGTTCTGCTCTGATCTTGGTTATTTCTTGTCTTCTGCTAGATTTTGAATTTGTTTGCTTTTGCTTCTCTAGTTCTTTTCATTATGATGTTAGGGTGTCAATTTTAGATCTTTCCTGCTTTTCACTGTGGGCATTTAGTGCTATACATTTCCCTCTAAACCCTGCTTTAGCTGTGTCCCAGAGATTCTGGTATGTTGTGTCTTTCTTCACATTAGTTTCAAAGAACTTATTTATCTGTCTTAATTTTGTCATTTAGGAGTAGTCATTCAGGAGTAGGTTATTCAGGACTAGCGGTCATTCAGGAATAGGTTGTTTAGTTACCATGTAGTTGTGTAGTTTCAAGTGAGTTTCTTAAACCTGAGTTCTAATTTGATTGCACTGTGGTCTGACAAACTGTTTCTTATGATTCCCGTTCTTTTGCATTTGCTGAGGAGTGTTTTATTTCCAATTATGTGGTCAATTTTAGAATAAGTGCTATGTTGTGCTGAGAAGAACGTATATTCTGTTGATTTGGGGTGGAGAGTTCTATAGATGTCTATTAGGTTCATTTGGTCCAGAGCTAAGTTCAAGTCCTGAATATCTTTGTTGATTTTCTGTCTTGTTAATCTGTCTAATATTGACAATGGGGTGTTAAAGTCTCCCACTTTTATTGCGTGGGAGTCTAACTCTCTTTGTAGGTCTCTAAGAACTTGTTTTATTAATCTGGGTGCTCCTATATTGGGTGCATATACATTTAGGATACTTAGCTCTTCTTCTTGCATTGATCCCTTTATCATAATGTAATGACCTTCTTTGTTTTTGATCCTTGTTTGTTAAAGTCTATTTTATCAGAGATTAGAATTGCAACCCCTGCTTTTTTTTTCCTTCCATTTGCTTGGTAAATATTCCTCTATCCCTTTATTTTGAGCCTCGTTTGTCTTTGCACGTGAGATATGTCTCCTGAATACAGCACACCCATGTGTCTTGACTCTTTATCCAATTTGCCAGTCTGTGTCTTTTAACTGGGGTTTTTAGCCCATTTACATTTAAGGTTATTATTGTAATGTATAAATTTGATCTTGTCATTATGATGTTAGCTGGTTATTTTGCATGTTACTTGATACAGTTTCTTCACAGTGTCAATTGTCTTCACAATTTGCTATGTTTTTTCAGTGGCTCATAACAGTTTTTCCTTTCCACATTTAGTGCTTCCTTCAGGAGCTCTTGTAAGGCAGGCCTGGTGGTGACAAAATCTCTCAGCATTTACCTATCTTAAAGGATTTTATTTCTTCTTTGCTATGAAGCTTAGTTTGGCTGGATATGAAATTCTGGGTTGCAAATTCTTTTCTTTAAGAGTGCTGAATATTGGCCCCCACTCTCTTCTGACTTGCAGGGTTTCTGCAGAGAGATGCACTGTTAGTCTAATGGGCTTCCCTTTGTGGGTAGCCCGACCTTTCTCTCTGGCTGCCCTTAATATTTATTCCTTCATTTCAACCTTGGTGAGTCTGATGATTATGTGTCTTAGGGTTGCTATTCTCAAGGAGTAACTTTGTGCTGTTCTCTGTATTTCCTGAATTTGAATGTTGGCCTGTCTTGCTAGGTTGGGGAAGTTCTGGATAATATCCTAAAGAGTGTTTACAACTTGGTTCCATTCTCCCCATCACTTTCAGGTACACCAGTCAAATGTAGGTTTGGTCTTTACAACTTACATGTGATGGACCTCTTCAAGGAGAACCAGAAACCACTGCTCAAGGAAATGAGAGAGGACACAAATAAATGGGAAAACATTCCACGCTCATGGATAGGAAGAATCAATATTGTGAAAACAGTCATACTGCCCAAAGTAATTTATAGATTTAATGCTGTCCCCATCAAGCTTCCATTGACTTTCTTCACAGAATTAGAAAAAATGACTTTAAATTTCACATGGAACCAAACAAAAAAAGGGGGGGCCCATATAGCCAAGAGAATTTTAAGCAAAAAGAACAAAGTTTGAGGCATCACACTACCTGACCTCAAACTATACTACAAGGCTGCAATAACCAAAACAGCATGGTACCAAAACAGATATTTAGACCAATGGAACAGAACAGAGGCATCAGAAATAATGTCACACAACTACAACCATCTGATCTTTGACAAACCTGACAAAAACAAGCAATGGGGAAAAGATTCCCTATTTAATAAATGGTGTTGGGAAAACTGGCTAGCCATATGTATAAAACTGAAACTGGACCCCTTCCTTGCACCTTATACAAAAATTAACTCCAGATGGATTAAAGACTTAAATGAAAGACTAAAACCATAAAAACCCTAGAAGAAAACCTAGGCAATACCATTCAGGACATAGGCATGGGCAAAGACTTCATGACCAAAACATCAAAAGAAACGGTAATAAAAGCCAAAATTGACAATGGGATCTAATTAAACTGAAGAGCTTCTTCACAGCAAAAGAAGCTATCATCAGCATGAACTGGCAACCTACAGAATGGGAGAACATTTTTGCAATCTATCCATCTGACAAAGGGTGAATATCCAGAATCTACAAGGAACTTAAACAAATCTACAAGAAAAGAAACAAACAACCCCATCAAAAAGTGGGCAAAGGATATGAACAGACACTTCTTAAAAGAAGAAATTTATGTGGCCAACAAACATACGAAAAAAGCTCATCATCACTGGTCATTAGAGAAATGCAAATCAAAACCACAGTGAGATACCATCTCACACAGGTTAGAATGGTGATCATTAAAAGTCAGGAAACAGCAGATGCTGGAGAGGATGTGGGAAAATAGGAATGCTTTTATCCTGTTGGTGGGAGTGTAAATTAGTTCAACCATTGTGGAAGAGAGTGTGGTGATTCCTCAAGGATCTAGAACCAGAATTACCATTTGACCCAGCAATCCTATTACTATGTATATGCCCAAAGGATTACAAATCATTCTACTGTAAATACACATGCACACATATGTTTACTGCAGCACTATTCACAATAACAAAGACTTGGAACCAACCCAAATGCCCATCAATGGTAGACTGGATAAAGAATATGTGGCAACTATACACCATGGAAAACTGTGCAGCCATAAAAAAGGATGAGTTCATGCCCTTTGCAGGGACATGGATACAGCTGGAAACCATCATTCTCAGTAAACTAACACAGAAACAGAAATCCAAATACCACATGTTCTCACTTATAAGTGGGAGTTGAACAATAAGAACACCTGGACACCGGGAGGGGGAACACCACACACCAGGTCCTGTTGGGGCAAGAGGGTCAGGGGAGGGATACTATTAGGAGAAATACCTAATGTAGATGATGGGTTGACGGGTTCAGCAAGCCACCATAGCATGTGTATATCTATGTAACAAACCTGCACATTCTGCACATGTATCCCAGAACTTAAAGTATAATAAAAAATAAAATAAAAGTACACACACAAAAAGAGATTGAATCCTGGAACTATCACTGGTCTGTCAAGAAAGAGGTTTTCTGTTTCTCCTAGGAATTACTAAGTTTGGAGTACATGAATTAAGAGCAGCCATGTTGTCAGTTTATAAGGAGAGCCTGCCCGAAAAGATGAAACCACACAGAAGACAGTGAAACCGAGAGATCGCTGCTGCTGCTTTTCCTATTACCCATGTCTTTGGATCATGCCTGAATTCAGAGTAGCCCTTGGCAATTCAGTGACAGGTGCCACTGAGTCCTCCCACTACCTTCCCAACCTGCTTTTACTTGTTTTGCTTCAACCAGCATAAGTTGGATTTTATTCTTTTGGAGCTAAAAAGCTTTTAACTCATATCAAAGAGCAAAGGTTTAAACTAGAAAATGGCAGGAATATTCAACTTTGTCACTTGAGCTAATTTCATCCATTTAACTAGAAACAGCAAACAAAGATTTAAGCAACCTGGACTTCAATTTCTGAACTTAAAGTTTTCTCAATCTAAACACTGCCATCATTCATAGCCTTCTCAGGGCTCACATCCTGGGATGGTGTTTGAGTTCTTGATAATCCCAGATAATCCTTAAAAATATATATGAACAGCAACTGAACAATATTTTCCATTCCTCTTCTTCCTTATTAGCAGACTGACTGGCCCAAGCAGAAGCATGAGAAGATAGGCCTGGTCAAATGGAATCTGTCAAGCTGGCAACCAGGGCTACAAAGACTGAACTGTTTTACCCAACTAAGAGGATTTGAGAGCTCTGTTAGAACACTGATTTCAGGAAACATGAGTATTTTGGTCATAACATTTTAGGGGTTTAAAATAAAATTATGTTTGAAAAAAGGACAGAAGTCACATATATCTAAGTTCATAATTTTAGCAAGCTGGTTTATGATGATATTTTAATATATCTAAAATAAATAATTATTTTAATTCCAGTGATGCATAGTGCCACATTTCTTCCACATCTTCTCAAATACTTGGACATTGAAATTTTTCAGCATTCAAGACACTGTTGTTTTTCTTAACCCCTTCTCATCACCATTTGGAGAAGTAATGGTGTCACTGTTCTGGGCCAGGCACAGTAGTTCATGCCTGTAATCCCAGCACTTTGAGATGCCGAGGCAGTTGGATCACCCAAGGTCAGGAGTTCAAGACCATCCAACCTGATTAACATGGTGAAACCCTGTCTCTACTAAAAATACAAAAATTAGCTGGTCATGGTGGTGCATGCCTGTAATCCCAGTCACTTGGAAGGCTGAGGCAGGAGAATCACTTGAACCTGGGAGGCAGAGGTTGCAGTGAACCAAGGTTGTGCCATTGCACTCCAGCCTGGGCAACAAGAACAAAACTCAATCTTAAAAAAGAGTCACTGTTCTGGCTAGATGCAGTGGCTCACACCAGTAAATCCAGCACTTTGGGAGGCCAAGGCAGGAGGATTCCTTGAGGTCAGGGGCATGAGACCAGCCTGGGCAACAAAACGAGACCCTATCTCTAAAAAAAAAAAAAAAAAATTAGCCGAGCATGATGGTGTGGGCCTGTAGTCCCAGCTACTCAGGAGGCTGAGGTGGGAGGCTCGAGATGGAGGCTGCAGTGAGCCAAGTTTGTGCCACTGCCGTCCAGCCTGGGTGACAGAGCAAGACCCTGTCTCAAAAAATGAACGACAACAACAAAAAGATACTGCTTTGGGATATCATATCAAAATGTGATTTAATATTATTATTTTTAGAAGATTGAGTAGGGAAAGTGGCACATCAGATAGTAAACCTAACAAACATTAATATCATAGACATGATTTATACAATCTGCTACATGTTTTAATACTTTGAATGTTTCTGAGAACATAAGTTTTGGATCATAGTAAGATTGACTCTGTAAGAACTCATAAAATGCAAAAATGATCTTAAAGAGAAGCTTTCACCTTGTTTTAAATAACTTTAGCTCACCAGCATTGCTTATGAAAAGGTACTAATTAATTAAAGTGTTACAATATCTCATATTTATATAGCTCTTCCTAGTTTAGAAATGGTCTCAACCCACAACCCTATAAAATAGGTCAAAGAGAATTACCCCTCCTCTACTGAATGAGTAAAGGGGGCTCAAATCAGGCAGCTGGTGGTAAATGCCTAATCTGGATTCTGAGCTGGTTCATACCTTTGGATTGCGTACCAGAAAGCACCTGTCCAGGAGCATTGCCTATTTTGGCATTGATCTAGGGTATTCTCTGCTTAGCCTCCAACATCATGACCAAGTAGCCAAAGGTAGGTCCAGGTATCAATACTAAAATCCTACCATGAGACTTGATAAAGAAGAAATTCATTTACAAAAACCAAAAGAATGCCAAGAAGATTGGCTCCCTGTAGGCTCCAAGGTATCACCTGTCCTGTTTTCTTTTCAGATACCCAAATTCTATCTTGCTCAAACACTATTTTCCAATGAATAAACAAATCTATCCAATTTAATTAATGAGTAAAATCTAGCAAATGCTTGGGTCAATAGTTTATACATGCATTATTTTGAGACCAATTAATTAAACAGTGGTCTCAAAATAATATATGTATAAACTATTGACTCAAGCATTTGCTATATTTTACTGATTAATAATTAATAATAATACAAATATTATTTTTAAAAAATAACCAAACCTTCCTCACCAGGACTAGATGAAATGTGGTCATGAGTTGCGAGACACAGGTCTCAGTCATAATCTCAGTATTCTTATTGTAAACCTGCTCACCACAAGGATGTCTTCTTTTGTATTTAATAAAATCTTCATAAATATACTGCCTATAGAAGAAGCACCTTTACTTCTTTCTAAGAAGCCAATGAGCTCAGGGTCATAACTTAACCCTGATTTTCCTAATTACGACAGCCTCACTGACCACACTTAACCTGTCTTTCAAGTCTTTCAACCACTCTTCTCTGCTGCCTGGGTCCTGGTGATCCTTTCAGAGCAAACTTCTCTTTCAAGCTAATGATTCCTTCAGTTTCTCTCAGTACCCTAGGAGGTTCCATTTATTCTGGCTTCACAGTTTTGTATGAGTAGACACAGCTGGAGTAAACTTATTTACCTTTTCTAAATGTAATGGAAGAAAAACATGTTGGAAATATTAATTTTTTTTTCTCATAGTAGTCTACTAGCCTAACTACCCTTATCCCCACTTCTACTCAAGAATTTAGGCTATTGGTCAGGTGTGGTGATTCACACCTATAATCCCAGCACTCTGGGAGGCCTAGGTGAGGGGATCACCTAAGGTCAGGAGATTGAGACCAGCCTGACTAATATGGTGAAACCCTGTCTCTACCAAAAATACAAAAATTAGCCAGCCGTGGTGGCATGTGCCTGTCTGTAGTCCTAGCTACTCAGGAGGCTGAGACAAGAGAATTGCTTAAACCTGGGAGGTGGAGGTTGCAGTGAACCAAGACTGCGCCACTGCACTCCAGCCTGGGTGACAGAGCAAGACTGTCCCCAAAAAAAGGAAAGAAAAAAAAAGAATTTAGGCTATAATTGTATATGTTGTACATTCCTCATCTTATTTCTGGCTCTAATTTTTTTAAAAGCCCCCAGAAAAATACTAAGAACTCTAGGAAGAAACATCACATTACAGAGAAGGATTTGAGGAGAATGAGATTCTACTCTGATCCCAAATTCACAAATAATAAAATTGGATTATATTTCAGAGTTTAGACAGGAAATGTGACAGAAGATAATTTGGTGAGTTGTAGAGATAATCCCAGCACGCTTTTCTTAAAGAAGACTTGTGCCCTTTATATTAGACAGTGTAAAGAATGCAAGTAATATATAAAATACAATCTCCTCCATCAAGTGACTGATAACCTAATTGGGGACAGAGAGACATATTAATGTCCTATATTGACATGTATCCAACAATTGTCAGAATGACAAAAGTTCTATGAGTTTAGACAAATGAAGGATCAGAGCACTGGAATCATCAAGGAAAGTTTCACAGAGAAGTATTTTTCAAACAGTGAATAAAGACCCATTGGTGGTCATGAAATTATTTTTATAAGTTATGACTAGGTTTTATAGGATAGGATAGAAGTATCAAATATAGTGCATGTATGTATAATTTAATGAAGCTTTTGTTCCAGATGTCTATGTGCATGCATTTTGTTTTCACTGGGACTTGATATAAAATGCATTTCTTATTTTGGGTCATGACCAAAATATTTAAAGCCACTGTTCACATAGGAGATAGAGATCAAACAGTTCCTTGAAAGAAGAGTAGGACTGCAATGAGCAGAGGGGAAAGCAGAGTGGAACATGGTGGGAACTACATGAACCAAGTTGGAAATCAGAAAGGCATATACAGAAAAGGAATTAACCAGCCTGGGTTTATGTAGGAACATGAGTGAAAAGATTATGAGGGGGACTTCTGGAGATATTCTAATTAAACTATTCCTTGATATGTAAAAGCTAATTTCCTTTAGATACTTTTGGACAGTGACACTATATCACTCATCTTGAATCAATTTCAGTCATTCATTCATAGCTTCAGTATCCTTTTTAGTGCCCCTTGAGATCCTCTCTTTCTTCCATACCATCACCCAGTAAATCTGATGAAGCCAACTTCATACATACACACACACAAACCCCTATGGGCTTAGGTCTACATGCAAGTAAGTCTAACACCCTCCAACTCTGCATACACCCAGTAATTCTTACAACCACAACCCCTAATTCACAACCCAGACAACCTTCCAAATCCTTAAAATACATTACTCCCATGCCCTTGCAAAACATATAGTTTGTTAGAGAGCTGCTGGGACAGGAAGGGGCAACATGGCTGCTACTTCCTTGAGTGCTTTGCCTCTCCACAAATGCTACAGTCATGCAAACGTCTGCTGATCAGAACCGCCTTGTACCCAAGTTGTCCAGTAATTCATATTCTACTCAGCAGGAGAGAATGCCAAGAATCTCTGGAGGGGAGAAAAGGAAACTGGAAGAATTCCAGAATCCTTTTGTTATTGGCTTAATTGGCTCAACTGATAGACATAATGTTTCTATCTTTAGCTGGAGGTGATTACATAAAGTCTGAGTCAGAAAAGAACAAAAGATTTAAAAAAAAAATTATTTAATGTCCTGCAGCAATTTTTGTTAAAACACCAAGGAGTCAACTATGAGAGGGAATCCTGGTGGCTTACTCAAAAAGCCCAGAGGCAAGTCATGAGTAGAAAACAGAGATCTTGAAAAAGAATGTGAAGATATTTTCATGAGAAGAAATCAAAATCAATCAAGACAATTTTACCAACCCTACTATGTGCAAGACCGTGATGTCATTTCTAAATAGATTACTGTTGGGAAGCAAATACTACCATACAGAGATTGGATTCCTTTTTGAAAGAATTACCCAATTGTTTCATGCCATATACATATACAGCCTGTGGTCTGATGTCGCTGGCCGTTTCATCTCATCATTTCTGAGTCCATCACTAAGTAATTTAATAGACTCTTTTCCAGATAAGAGAAGTATAATGAAGTTTTTGTGGTTATCATCTCCACATACATCTTTCTACCAAAGAATGTGTGGGTTTTAAACAAACACATCAGCCTCCATTCCTTGAGAAACCACAGTGAAATTCTGGAATTATTTCTGGTAAGCACTTTATCTGTGCAATCCCTTCTAGTCTGTTCACCATTTTTATAGATGTAATCAATTATTTTAGTCAAACGAAATACACTGCCAACTTTCCAGAATTCCTAGAACGATTTTAACTACTAGCTTGGGGTTTTATTCGGCATGAGCATAAAAGTTATTATATTCTAATTGCTTGTGATTGTTACAACATTGAGATTTATTTTGGTTGGTTATTTCAAGACACTGTTAAAATGAGTTTAGTGACTTCATTCTGGTTTTCCTGATTGATTCTATTATTAGGACTGTGGAAGCCTGGGGCTTTTTGGCCTGACTGAACATCTTGAACAATTCTTTAAACAGTTTGAGTTTGGCAAAACCTATTTTGCCAAGAACATTATCCCTTAATTTTTAAAAACCATGTGCATTTTAAGGAAAATGTAAGCCATATGTTCCTAATTCCTCGGTACTAAACACATCAAAATGTTTTGTAAGAACTGTTTGATTTCCAAGAAACCTTATGAGCCTTGCTTATGCGACCTTTTAAGTTATTTTCTTTTAAAACAGGAAGTTATTTCTGCCAAGGATGAAGTTACTTAGACACCAATTGTTTCAGAAAACTCATGAACTAAGTGGACAAACTTTGTTTCTGTGGGATATATGCACTGAATAAAGTGGTAGCAATATACACACACACAAGCAACTAAACTATGAGAGAACCAAATCATATAAACATTTAAATAAATAAATAATTAAATATATATATATATATACATATATACACACACACACACACATATATACTTCTGAATCCTCATATGTTGAAATAATTGGTCATAGATTTAGTATTTGAACAAGAACATCTGCTTCAAAGGAGTTTTTGAGAGGTTTTGTTTTATTTTGTTTTGTTTTTTAGTTCTAGAGAAGATGTTCTAAAATCTTATCTGAAAATCCTCTTTCATCATGTTACAAGTGAACTTTACCAGGGGATTTGGAAATTTTAATTTGGTTTATTTTTATTTTAATATTTCTACTTCTAATCTCAAGAGTAAGAATCAAAAAATATTAACAAATCAGAACATGTATATATTTTTACATGTCTGTTCATATGTGTGTGGGTATATATAAATGTTTGTGTGTATATAATCCTGGATCTTCTGGGTACTCAGCTTCCCACTTTAATCTCTCAGAGACTCCAAATCACTGCACTCTTATCCCTCAAGATGACAAAAATTGGTAATCATTCTTTCTTCCCAGTCTAGATTCATGACTGGTGTGTCCAGTATACACCTGGCAGTTTTCGAGGGCAGGGCTCCCCCTCAAAACCCCCATGGAGAGGCCAAACACAAAATGGAAAAGTCATTTCCATCTTCTCTAGGTTGTAGTTCTTCATCAATAAGTGATAGAAATGGATAGAAGTATTCCTAAGGTTATATTATGCACAAACATTTAATAAACCAATTTTTAATATACTATCTAGCAATTCTGAAAGTGAAGAACACATCATTTGCAATTAGTATTCAGTGCACATATTGCTTCTTGATGGAAACATTTAGGCGCTTTGCTAGGAATAAAAGAAGGAATGGAAGGGAGAAGGGAAGGGAAGGAGGAAAGGAAGGGTAAAGGGAAGGGAAAAGGAAAGGGGAAGGGAAGGGGGAGGGGAAGGGAAGGGGAAAGGGAAGGG